>JANPXK010000008.1:0-83268 GCA_024704745.1 Rosa lucieae
TGTCTTGAGGTTCCTTGCTGGGTAGTTTACCCATTGGGAGCAATTTTGTCAAGCTGAACTGATCTCAGCAAATTGGTGCGAGTCATGTGATTTCATCTTTTTACTCGCTAGATCTAACTGGAAAGGTCGTCCGCGCTATGCCGCGGGATTTGTTACTTGTTAACGACTTTCTATCGCACGTTACAGAACATTGTTTGTGGAAAAGGAAGTTTACCTTGCATCTTTGATTACAGTATAATGTTCAAGATGATTGGCTTAACCTAGGGGGAATGATATTTGATCAGGTGAAGTTCATTCAAAAAATGGTTAGCCTAACTAAACTTGTTGCTAGAGTCGGGTCAAAAAATGGTTTAACATAAATTATATCCTTTTGGGTCATAGATTTAAGCATTAATATTGTCCCCAGCTATACATTTATTAGCTTCTAATTAAGTTAACGAAACAGTATTTAGCCTCTATTCTATCTCGAACAGTTCTAACAGTTTGACTACTTGCACTTCATTTTCTTTCGTTGCTTTCCTGATTTTCATTTTCCTCTTCTACCGAACGAGCTTTGTGGGATTCTGTTGTGTCGAAAACTCTCTGACCGCTGATGTTGAATATATGGATCAGCCCAGCCTTTTCCCCTCTCAAAGTTGAGAATGATTTGGGCATGCTGGCCAAGAGCAGCATATCTGTTTCAGGGTTAACAAAAAAAGTTTTCTCCTTTTCAGACTGCAGAAAGTCCAGGCCGAGTTATGTTAGTATGGGGAACTTGAACACAATCATTTTCCATTGAAGAAAGGACGTCTATACCTTATCATCTTCCTCCCTGACAGACCATTTGCCTTCCAAAATACGGAGAGGACTTTGCCACAAAGCAGCTTAGTTGCCATAAACTATTGGGACTGCAGAAGTCATGGCAATTAAATGATCACAAAACTATTTTTAGAATTTCAGTTGCATCTTAAACAGCATCTTAAGAATTTCACACACACAAAGGGAGAAGTACCTGCTCTCTTATTTTACTACCGATCATTCTAAGATTTAGTCTCCCCCATAGCTCTCACGTGAGTCACGTCCAATATAACCACTCATGGCATCATCATATGAATCATTCCTGTATTTAATTTGTCTCTGAACATTGTAGGCATTGTCATCCTTCCAACCAAATTTCCCATGTGAAAATGGTGTTCAAGAGAATCATAATGAAACCATTACATAAAGGTGAATTCCCTTAGCGAGACTTACCTGAATAGGAGGTGACACATCATTTATTTCAAATACGAACCCATCAGGAGGATCATAGTGCCTGGTGACAATGGTGAGACCAGGTTCAGGCTCCTCAAGAGCAAGTCTCACCTGCAAAACCAAACAAATCAAACTCAATCCACAAATCACCCACCAACCAACACTTGAAAAACCATACAACCTTACGTTTGACTGAATCCCATCAGGCCAACTCCCAAATCTTCAATTCTCCAATTCAACAGGAACCAATACTTCAAAACTGGAATTCAACTATTTCCCAGATCTGATTCCACAAAACCAAAGTCAGATGCCAAACCAAACCCAGATGAGATAACAATATCAAAGGATGTTCAGTATGTACCATATTAGTCCCGGGCATCCTCTTCCTCCTCATCTATCCTCATATTCCTTTTCCAGTTTCTGATTTTGCACATGAGCACTTTCCAAAGCCGAAACAGGTATTCAAAGATTATGAATTTACAGCAGAAGGATCCAATTCAGATCGAATTGATGCTTGGTTGGTTTCAAAGAAGATCACATGCATCCACAAAATGCAGAAAAGCAAAGAAAAATAATAATAATAAAAAAAAATCAAAAATTGGACCGTGAAACATGCAGATATGGGGAGATATGGGGACAATCTCTGTTTCGAAAGCATATACACTTGGTGCCATAGTGCAATTCCATAAAACATAGAAGGCAAAAATGACTGGCCACTATTCATAAGGAAAACCTTCCCTTTAGTATAGTTACTAGCAAAGGAAGCCGCGCGTTGCCGCGAGAGTTGAAATTTAGCAGAAACAGAGGTGTAATGAGAAATAAGAGGAATCTCAGAAGTATATGAACCTACAAAGTATAGCGACTATAGCCATAGGTAGAGTAATACAAAATATTTTGCACACAAAAGTCTCAAGTTCAAGTCTTCTACTACTCTCAATCTTCATGTGATCAGGACATAAGGTTAAGGAGTTTTGCGATCATGATGATTACAATTGCCTTCACATTTATAATCTTAAAACAAAAGAAAATTATTTAACTTTTTCTTCAATTTGGCTTATGGTCTATCAGAATTGGTCTACAACTCATTTGTAAATATCTTCTGATATTTGCTGTTCTATGCACTGCTTTGCATAGAACCTACACAACCAAAACAAAACAATTATTTAAAACAAAAAAAATTCTATTTTTCAATGTAAAACAACAAAAGATAGTCTTACAACTGTAATAACATTCTTTTCAACTTCTCATATTCACAATCACACTAAATAAATACACTAATAATTAATCAAAAAACAATGGAACTAACTTTTCTAACTGTAACGTCATCTTCTTTTCACATCTCTACTGACCTTCTATTAGCTTTTTACATGATTATACGTCTTTGGTGTATCATGAAAAGAGGAATTTTACATATATTACAATGTTGAAGCACAAACATCAAAACAAATTATCAGATGAAATCTGATTCGATTATTATCACTGAAACACACATGCGTAACCCCAGTAGAAAGAAAACTAAGAAAAAAAGAACATAACATCAACAACAACATTTCTCCTTACTCCCCCAATGAAACCCAGATCTACAACAATCATTTGTTATCTGAATTACTTGCACAGTTAAACCTCCATACTTACACAATACCCACCCATGCACTAAATGCCTAAATCTATGATAGCAAAACTCATAAGACCCATGTACATATGAACATAGCTCTGTCGCTTGGCTTCTCTGTCATCTTCAACTTACTTGAGAAAAAATACAAAAAAATTCCTTCCCCAAACTTCTACTCTTTCTTTGAATTCGACTCTGCTATTTATTTACTTCCGTATTTATTGAAAATAGAAGAAGTAGACAGACAATACTGAATTCAGAATAAAAACTCTTCACAATTTACCAAAAAAAAAAAACAAAAGAGCCTCTCACCTTCAACCTCCTCCTATCAATCACTGAAATCCCAAACTGAAGCACAAACAATACCCCTACAAAAATGAAAACTGAAGTGAATTGAAAACCAACCAGAGCAAAATCGAACAATACCCCTACAAAATCGAAACCCAATTCAATTAAAAACCAAAGACAGGAAAAAACAAACCAATCAAAACCATAAACCAAAACGACAGACCTATCCAAGACGCAGATCTTCTTCCTCCTCACAGCAAAACGGAATCACCACTCTCTCTGGATCTCTTTCGCTCTCTCTCTCTCTCTGTTTCGACTATGCTTTCTCTAGAAACCACGAATGAAATCTACACACATCTGACCTGACTATACGATGGACGGCACCCCGTAAATCAGAGAAAACGAAGGGCTAAACCGCCACTTAACTTCAGCCTATGAACAGTATGTTATGAACACCAACCCGTGATGTATGTATAATAAATTAGCTAAAAAGTAAGAAGTAGTTTTTGTCTGGTACATCGACCTTATACATTATAAGAAAATTAATTGTCCCATTTCAGAAGGAAAATGTACGCAGAAAACTAACACAAAAGCAGACCAAATAAATGGCAGAATGGCCTTGCCACCATGAAGTTTATGAGAACCAGGAAGTGACTCCCAAGGACTTCAGGTGCTGGTCATATCCGATCAGCAAGGTACTTCGTCAAAGCATTGATTGGCTTCTTAGAGTCAATATTACCCACTTCACGGCGCTTGATCTTGATCCGAGCAAGGTAGTCAGCTGCAATCCAGGCAAAGCTTAACATCACCACATCTCCTGGGCCATCTGGCCTTTGAAAATCGAGTGACCTTTTCACCCAATCAGGGTGGTAAGTCACCTGGTACCAAGCTGATGCTTTCTGCTCATACAAGCTATTTTTCTGATCATCAGTCAGTGACTCAAAACCCGTATCCATCTTCTCGAAAAATTGCCTGAACTCTTTCTTCAGAGCACTGTAAGAATGCCTCAACCGCTCCTGCAGCTCCCCTTGCTTCCTGCTGGTATACTTGGGCATTGACCAAACATGCCCTGTGACAATCTCCTCTTCCCTCATAACTTTATACTGTGCCATTAGACCCTGTAGCTGATCATCATAAGAGCACTTTCTCTCCCAAGCATCAGCTATGAAATCTGCAGCTTTTGGAACCTCCAGATCCATATCATATTTGATGTCACTGGGATTGTGATTTTGCTCAGAAGAGGTTGCCACATCTTCATAAGCATCGCAAATCTTGCGATAGAGTCTCCCTAAAATTTTAGTAGACTTGTACGACTGGTAGTCCTCTTTTCCCATGAAATCTGGGTATAGCTTTGGCTTTAGGGTGGTGGCATGTTAACAATCTTCCCAGTTTTGGGAAAATCAACTGCTATGGCTGCTAATTCTGCTAGTTTTAGGCACTTCTCATCGAAAGCTCCATATTCACTGCGGTCAGAATGAGAACCACATGTGCATTGCATATCGCTCCCAGGTTCTCATTCACCATGTTTCTCACAAAAAACTCGATTAAATCCTGTGGAACACAGAGACAGTTAGAATACTTCTGTGGCAAACTTGGGATTTCAAAATGGCGTAAACACAAGGAATATGCAACTGCATTAGAATGTAAACTGTACTAAATCAAGAACAAGTCACCAAATCATATTGTTTCTTACTTGAGACAATTGTTAAGAACTTTGTCACATTTTAAGAATAAGATTTTCTTGTGGAAGTTTACTAACTCAATAAACACATCCACGACAATTCATATTTTAGAATATAAATAACTCTGACATCCCTCTTAATAGTCTAAGGTTTTTAGGAACAGCGGTAAATAAACAAATCTAAAATGGTATCAGAGTAGAAGATGTTGAGTTTGTGTCCTTGAAAGTTGAAACTGTAGCTTCCAATATAAATTGAATTCTACATGTGAAGAGAAACATTAGCATATAGATAAATGGCATTCTACCTCTAAACAATTTAAACTTTCAGAAATAATGGTAGACCAACAACCGTGTTTAAAGCTACCCTAACAGTATGGTGTCATCAATTGTGTTTCCTGAAATCAGATTCAGAACTATCTCATATAAAGAATATCATTAAATGCAAAAGCTAGACATCACTTCTTAATGTTAACAGACAGTTTACTAACATTACCTTATATATTATAGGTTACTCACGACATAGCAGATTAACATGACTAATACAAAATAACAAATATTGCAGTGGTATCTTAGTAATGTTTGTTGTAGTTTTCTTGTTGAAGGGAGGGAGATATACTTTAACAAAATGAGATTAATGATGTCTAAAAAATTCACAGAAATTCCAGGGACAACCATAATAAGTGGCAAGTAATCACCTGGTTCGTGACAGGACGCCCTGAAACTTTGGCTTCTGCAGCTTCATACTGCATAGGTTCCCAGCTCTTCTTACGTGGGGGAATAAGATTTTCATCCCATGTGACAAAGTAGAGGTCCCCATCTAGGTCACTACCAGAAGCTTCATCTGTGTGAGGCCTATGACCTTTCTGAGGGAAAACAAGGCAATCATGCAAGTGGTGTAACCCAGGTGCATCAACTGCTTCAAGAATCCTTATATCTCCTGGATGAAGGCAAGGATTCTTTGCTACCACTACGAACCCTTTTATTACTTGTAGATTTTTATCTATCTGATCAAACCTAGAGCCATGCTTTGCAAAACAGTTTTCCAGCGATGGGGTAGACACTTGGACAAAGCACTGGCCTTGCTCAAGTACCCCTAACTCATCCAGACAGCCCATAAGCCATCTCCCAGAAGGAACAAAAATCCTGGCCTTTTCCCTAAGTCCCCAGAGCTGTGCGGCTTGTATACAGGTCAACATGCCTCTCAGATGTGGTTCTGTCTGGGGCTTGAAACCTGCACTTAACATTATAGCTGCAGCATTTCCTTGCTCAGCACAGGATGAACATCAAACGCCACATCTGTGTCCACCAGCATCTGCTTTAATTTGGAAACCATTGTCTCCTGCATTGTCCAGAATATTCATCTGGAACACCAAGTGCTGAAAGCAATGTTATAATCTGCCTGTTTAAGAAACCTGGCTGGAACCTAGTCCATGAACATATTTCCAATATAGTATGCTCCGACTCAAACTTGTTCATACTAGGCCTCAAAGAAAGCCGGAAGCCATCACCTGTCGGTGGCCAACAAGCAATAACCCCTTTACAGCCTCCGTATCTAATTTGATATGCACAAGGTGGATCTCTGTCCAATTTCAGTCTTTCTGCAACTTCCATTGCAAGGTCTGGGGTGATCCTACCAATACCATCAGAAAGATATAGTCATTTCTCTCAATATCTGGCAGTTTAGGATTAACCTGGGCTGATGGAACTTCTACCGTTGCATATGTAGACGAAAAACACTGACCCATCCTAGCAGCACATTTTGCAACGTTTCTGTTGTGGAACTTCCCCATCCAATTTTTGATTCCTTGTATACTAATTTTCTTGTCTTCAGCGAAAAACCAGGCAGAACGGTCCCTCAGTTGATTGGATGAGAAGGCCAAGAACGAGTACTTACGACCACATAATTGAAATCCCTTCATCAGAAGGCCCGAATCCTTGCATACACTTTTGTTTTCTGAGGGATGGTGTTTTCTGTGATTTCCTTCACAATAGGAGCAACATAAGAATTCATAACATTGGAATTTATTGTCTGCATTCCTTCATCCATAAAGGTAACCCTTAAAAACCTATCAGCAACTTCTTTATATTTTCTAAGAACCCTGTTGGATAGTTCAACCTCTGGTGGAAGACAATAGGCTTTAGTTGGGGTAATCACCAACCTCCTAACTTCAGCAATATCATCCAAATGTTTGGGATTCTTGATAAGCTTGGGGTTTCTCAGCAACCATTCTTGGACAAGTTTCATCCTTTTAGAGGCATCAAAAACCGGGTGTTTGTATGAACATAAGTTGTTTGTATGAACATAAGTGCTTCAATGCAGCCACATTGATCTCCTTTGGTTGGTTTCTCAGTAAATCAAAAAAGCCGTCTGACAACTGGTGCTGATTTAAAATGCCCTGTGCATTACAGCATTGACCAAGAACAATATCTCAAAGGAAATATTTTCCTTGTAATGAATAGAGAAGAAAGGATCCGACATGGGCATTTCAAAATCAGGTTCATTCTGAATCCTAGGTGGCTTTTTGATCGAAACCTCTTGCACCCTGCGTTCTTTAAGATAACTCATGGCCTTCTTCAGCTTAGCACCATGCCGCGGTGGGATTGAAACTCTGTAAGAATTACAACGCCCGATTGCCCCACTAGGAGTAAAATCTGTGGTTCTAATCCAAGGATCATCGTCATCCAACAAATCAAATGGAACTGATTGATCAATATCATCATCGGCAGTTCGATATGAAACCCAAGGTGATGAAGCCAGCCTCAACAGAATTACAAGATATGAAGGCTCTGTATAGTGTTTAAATTCACTGATTTCTCTTACCTGGAACTCCACCTTAAAATCGCATTTTATCACAGCATACTTATTCATCCCTTTAAATGAAAAGGCAGTATCTCTTCTAAAACAAAATTTGCATGTCCCATCAAAAGGATCCACAACAAAATCAACCCCATAAGATGGCCCCCTCCAAGCAACAAAGAACTCATCTAGGCGAACTAAACTTCCAATCTCAAGACGCACATCAGCTAACTTGAATGGAATTTTAGTCCTCCTCCTCTTGTTCATGTTGTATGAATTCTCAGGGCCCAAACTTACTTTCAGTGCTTGGTTCTTGAGAAAGAGTTGACAGCGCCCAACAGCATCCATAGCAGCAGTCACTGACTCGGGCGAAGCAAAATGCACAAATGCATGTGGCTCAACCTTTTTATATTCATCTGTTGTTTCAATATTTGCAGTATCAACGAGCTCAAAGCTCGGAAGAGACTCTGGAGGGGTCCAAGAAGTTTTCAACCGACACCTATATACAAGCCCAATTTCATCTTCCAAGTAGTCTACAAGATCTTTTGCTTTAACATGACTTCCAAATCCACCAAAGCTGACTTGAGTTACCACTGTGTCATTTCCCCTTCCTTCTAATTCCATCTTCCCCTGTTAAAGGAAAGAGAAGAAGTTAGCAATACGATTAAGACACACTATTCCACCACAAAACTTATAATTTCCATATCAGCTGAAGGAAAATTTCTTTAATCAACAGGATCAGTGTGGGAATATCAAAAGCCAGATTGCATAAACCTACAACTTATCACCTAGCAAATTCACTCAATCAATAATGCCAGAAACCAACGCAGGTACTATCAGCCAACCAAAACCACCAAGTTGTCAAATGCAGTAACTGGGTAACATTACATGACAAAGGAAAACCGGGTCCAACTCCTAAGAAAAATTACAGCCAAAACATTTATCAAGAGAAGAAAAAAGATGCTTGCTTGCAGTTGAGGTTCAAATTGGAGAAGCAAAGCCATAAAGCAAAGATGCAAGAAACAGGTATTAATGCATAGCAAGTGGATCCAGAATCGAAGAACATGAAGCATACTGCAAAATCCAATAAAAACAAACAAGCACCCAGAAAAGCCATCCAATTGAAATTGTAAGATTCAAGTCCATCTACATATAATCATCCTTGATTGCAATTAAGCTCTCCCTCACTGGTTCTGGTTCTAATAAAACCCAAACAGCCTCAGAAATCAAATAACACTGTTCACGCGCTCTCTCTCTCTCTCTTGATCAGTTCTACCAAAGCAGCCTCAGAAATCAAAAACAGCAAAAGGGTTAGAATTTCAGTGACGACCAAGATTAAACCTTTACCTTTTATGGATCGATGGATAGATCCAACAAAGAGAGCTCTGATGATCGAATACTGCAAGTGTCTCCGATGAATGGCAGGGACGTTGTTTTACACACTAGAATTTACACTCTAGGAGGTGAATGGCAAGCATGCAATAATCAACGACGGGAAGGGCAGAGTTGTCCTTTCAATTAAGCACAAACTCTTCGTGATCATGTCACAAAGCCTTGCTCCAGAAGGGACCGATCAAATCATGTAACGAGTCTTGCTCGAGAAGGGACCGATCAATCTTGCAATTTTTTTCTTTTGACCCGATGTCGGAGCGGTGAACTATTTTTGGACCCTTATTGTGGCAATTAACTCAGTCATTATTTTGGCGGTAGAAATTGGTCACAAATACGGTAATTATTACGGTAATAAACGCATAATGATTACGATTATAAGTGCGCAATGAATGATCGTTGTAAGTACGCAATGAATGACCATTATTAGTGTAGCAATAATTGTCATCATAAGTGTATAAATAAATCATCGCCTATATAAAGGCGGCCCGACGGTCAAGGTAAACCATTTCATTCCAACATGTTTTACTCCACTTGACTAAGAAACGTACTAACTTAGGCATCAAAGGATTTTCTACAGGTGACCCCCCCATTCTCCTCAAGCCAACGGTCAAACTTCGAGTTAACGCTCAAAGGAAACTTCTCGATCGTTCCTGTTCAGCTCCTGCTCCAGTCTGCATTCATTGGTGAGTCAAAATCCTCTATGAAATTTTTCGTCACCAACAACTGATTAGTTAATTAAAATAAAAATAGCACAAATTTAAGAATTTGTGGTTAATCAAGTCAATTAAGCACAAATTTGTTTCTCAATAGTAGTGTTCATATTAGAATAAAATTAAGTCTGGTTTGCAATAAGACTTCCTCTGTTTGTTTGGTTTCCCAGGAGCAATAGCTAGCTCATCTTTTGTTCCTCCCAGAAGACTTCATGGATAACTCAGGTCACGCTGGAGGAAAAGTTGACATATAATGTGTTACCAGGGGCAGATGTAAGTGGAGGGCTATATGGGCTCAAGCCTAGACAGTTTTTTGGGCAAAAAACCACTAAGTAAATATATATATATATATATACACACACACACACACACACATACATACATACAGGGCCCTTCTAGTGAGGGATCCCTATTTTTGGTATTTTATAGGGATAGACATTATACAAACTTTTCGATCATATTTTCACATCTTAACCGTTCAGTTTTTAGGTCATAATGTATAGATCACTTCTGCAAATTTTCAGTCAATTTGATGATCGTTAAGACATCCAAAACTGCAATTTACCATTATAAAAACGAACGGTTCCTGTTCGACAGATTCAGTCCGTTTGTGTAAATTGCAGTTTTGGATGCCTTAACGATCACCAATTTGGCTGAAAATTTGCAGAAGTAATCTATATATTAGGACCTAAAAACTGAACGGTTAAGATGTGAAAATATGATCTAAAAGTTGGTCTAATGTCTATCCCTATAAAAAACCAAAAAAAGGATCCTTTAGTGGAAGACCTCTATATATATATATACTTTCAGTTTCAACCCATACCCAAAGGAAAAAAAAAAATTGGGAGTAAAAGTCCCGTTCTTCCCCAGCTATCGCCCACAGCAGCTCACTTCTCTCCTTTGTGGTCAGACCCTCCTCTGCGGCTCCCCATCCAAGCTGAGTCGAGTTCTTCTTCCTGTACTGATTTTCATTGCACACTTGCAGTTATGCAGTCATCTTCTCCGGCTTTCCCCATCCAAGCTTGCTGTGTTTTCTGGTTTGCTCCAAAAGGAAGGTATTTCTTTTCTTTCTTTCTAAGTCTCTTGATTGGTTTAATGGGTTTGTTGATGGCAATAGTGGTGTGAGTTAGTAGCTCATGTAGGACAACCTAGGGTCTGATAAAAATCATAAAATGCATGTAATCTTTCTGATTATCTTATCAATGATCATTTTGGTTTATAAACAAGCAAATCCAGAATTTTCTTATATTAAGGATCTTTAATCGTCATACTGCAGTAGTGGTAGTGCCTTTTCCCTATGCTCTCTAGTATATGCAATTATTTGAATGATGGTTGTTTTGTTGAAAATTGGAATGAAGATGCTGTTGATTCTTATGCATATGATTATCAAATTGATTTGGTTTATATGGAGCAGGGTGGTGAAAGTGAGTTTAGTGATGACTATAGGCAGATGAGTGGGAGTGGGTGTCTCAGGTTCTTGATGGTCACTGCAAACCAATGCCACAAACCTATGTTCTTCCATAGCTACCAGCTTAATTTCATAATCAAACCCACCTCAGCTATCAATCTTCACAAGGTAATAACGTCTTCTTTCACAATTCTCCTGAGCACGAAAGGAATAGAATACCGTCATTTGATTTGTTTTGGGTCTTCTAGTATTAATGTTTTATTTTATTTTTTGAATTTTTGCAGCACTTTCGTGGAGTGTAATCAGTTTGTGCTTGGTAATGCAGCTAATGCTCGTGTTTCAGATGATTATCTAGTTCGTGGTCCAAAGGGGATCGATTTTTTGTATTCTATGGAAGCACATTGCATTCGTGCCAATTTTCAGACATATATTTGGCTTTTAGAAGGGTGCTTGAGTTCTGGGGTACTGACTGAGAATTCTGTTATGCGTTTGGATGAGAAAATTATAAAATCCGTAGGAATTTATAAATGATGGAATCTTTAATTCCATCAATCTAAAATTCCATTAATTGCAATTTCTATTGTTTGGTTGCATCTATTTAGGATTTGAAATGTGTAATAAATTAAGAAAGTTTAAAACAAATAAAAAGATAAAATAGAAAAAAGTCTTGTTTTGGAAATAAAAATTAAATACTGCAAAGGAATTCGTAAATGACACCTATTTTGGTGGAAATTGAAGTGAGGAATTTAAATAATGAATTCCTTCGTTTTTTTCCACAGAGAAATTTAAAATTTCCAATCTGATAATGCCAAACGAGAGACTTGGCTTCTAGGAATTATGAAATCCTCACTTTCAATTAAATTCCATCATTTTTTCCCTTATCCAAACACACTGTTAATGATTAAGAAATTTTTGGGCACTTATAAACGGATTTCAGATCCTGAATCCGCCACTGTGTGTTGCTTCTTTTGCCCAAGAACTTGAACGAGGGCTATCAGCTTAGGCAATTAAGACTACTAAAGCAGATGCACTGACGAGGCTAAGAAATGGGATATGTGTGTGTGTTTATTTAATGAGAATGAAGTGGATTTTTTTGCTGATGACTGAATACTTACAGTTATATCTGGAAGATAAGGAGCTTCTTGATGTTGCATTCGACTCTTCATATAGCAATTAGGCCTAGCTTCCACACTAATGCCTTCTTGCAAGAAACACGCCTAATTGATAATCGATCTGTTCTTGATCACCATGAGGTTATATTTTGATATATATATATATATATATATATATATATATATATATTGGTAATTAATGTCTATATGGGTATGATGTCTACTATATATCCAGTCTAACATGTAGAATATATAGGGGTCTGATGTCTGTGTTGCTATTAATGTACTTTCTCCGGCCTAGTCTCTAGAGTTTTCTGATTTAATTAGTTCTTAACTGCAAGTCGTCAAGTAGTTGGTAGGTGTAGGCTTGTAGCAGCCTAAGTACTGTTGAATTAGCAGTCATCCCAGTAGAGTTCTCTAGGATAGAAATATCTAGTCCTTGCAACTCAAACCAAATTCTGTTGTCTGCATTAACAATTTTGCATTACCAAACCAGTCTTCCTATTCCTACCTTTTATTCCTACGGTCTGAGATGGTAATTGTTAACATATGATATGTTCACAGTAGATCTTGTATGTGCTTTTTGAAGAGGCAACGTTTTGCGACTTGATCTTCTTGAATCTCTACAAGTCAGTGGATGAGTCTCTTGAAGTTTTTTTTTTTTTTTTTTTTGAACAAGGGCCGGTGCGGCTGCCCTCAAGCCTTCAATAATGAAACCGGAGAATACAAGGGGGGGGGACAAAGTGCCTAAACCCCAGATTACAATCTGCAACTAGAGTACATCCAGAAAAAAATTCATGAGACGACTCAACTAAAAACTTGTACTCCAATCCACACCAGCTAGCAAAGAACGCGCGACAGACGGTTTCTATTTGCTTCCCAGCGGTGACACAACGGAAAGATTACTCGAACTGCAACTTTAATGCAGCAAAGCGTAATTTCCATACTACCAGCTTTCCTATCATGTTGCCACTTGAATCTCCATCCAGTGGCATGTAATCTCACCCTGCCACTAGGAGGCAGCGACCATTTGACAAAGCAAGGAACTCGCCGCCACCCTAGAGCAGACAAGGCACATAGAGTGCATCCACGGGCAAAAAGCCCAACTAGCCCTACACAACGAAATGCAGGGACTTATTTCGCGCAGCATGCGCAAAGCAACCCACCAACGGCAACAACTAAACAAACAAAGCAACAAACAGAGATAAAACAAACATAAAATAAAAAACAGCAGCAAAGCCAAACAGCCGAAACCCGGCCCATCCACCCTCTCTCCCAGAGGCCCAAAGCAGAAGCCCACCAAGCAGGCATCGATCTGCAACCGCCGGCACCAGACCGCCCCCGAGTAGACTGACGCCGCCGCACAGCAACCCTGCACCGCCGTATCACCACGACACTGTGCAGGCCCTTCTTCAACCCAATCGGTGCCCAAAACCAGATCCATAACCGACCAGATCGGGATCGCAGCGACCGTCCCCCAGCCCCCAGTTGCCGCAGAGCTTCCACGGTTCGCCGCCGGCCATCCGTGTCCCAGAACCACTCCAACTGCCCCAGAAACAACACGGAGTTACACCTGCAGACCCCCGTCCAACCCCAAACCCAGATCTGACCCAGGTCCACCCGAGCCCAGGTCGAAACTGCCTCCTGAGCCTCCATGGTACGCCGCCGGCCATCCGTGTCCCAGAGCCACTCCAACTGCTCCAGAAACAACATAGAATCCCGCCTGCAGACCCCTGTGCTCGGCCCCGAAACCAGAACAGATCTAGATCGATCTGCCCTTTCCAAGATCGAACAACCTCTCTCGGATCCCGGACCGAGTCGCTGCCATTGAAACCTGCTACTTGCCGGAACCACCATCCTCTCCCGGACCGGAACGCAGCGGCGGCGTTCGGCCGGGAGAGAGCTCTCTTGGCTTTTGCTTTTTTCTCAGGCGCGTGAGGCGCGTTCTTTCGAACTTCAGGTGGAAGGTTTTCACTTTTCGAGTCTCTTGAAGTTTTAACTTAAGATTTTTTTGCATTTCTTTGTGATCTAAAACTTGTGAATTTATCTCTTCTAATTAGCTACGAGTTGTTTTAATTGACAGCTATTCATTTACCTTTAAACGTGGGAGAGCATCCCTTTAACTTATTGAGTTAGTACCCGTTGGGTTACTGGGTCAGTTACTATTCACTGTCTTTTAATGTTTATTTCCACCATCTAGGTCACGGACACAATTTTCAAACTAACATGGATCACTCTAAGTCACTTTCTGGGTCAGTTTGTAGGTCACGAAATTGACTTAGAGGAACGAAATAAATGTCAAAAAGTAGTGAATAGTATCTGACCCAGTGACCCAAGAGGTGAACTTGCACTAAAAGAGTTAAAATGAACCAATACACCCAAGGGCGGAGCTACCTGATTTGAGTGTTTTTCTTTCGCCTATCTCATAACAATCAACACGGTCATCAAAGATGGGAAGTATTTACGTCCCGGTTTATCGTACCTCGGGGATTACGAGCTAGCTAAGAATCCTATGGTTCCAGGTCACCGAAAATCACTTGCACAAACAAATAAAAATAGACAAAATGCTAAACAAGGCACCGATCAAGCCTCATTCAAGCATGACTTTGCATCACACAAAGTAGCAAGACCTAGATAGGGCCGTGAAATACACAAAAGTGCTTGTAATGGTCACGCCCACATGGATTTACAAATGAATGGTAGTGGAAAAGTCACAATATTTTTTGGATTTTCATAAATGATAAATAAACTAACTAACTAACTACCACATAAAAATAAGATAGATAAAAGGATGAGATGCATCACATCAAGGGTCACCATGGAATTCAAGGTTCTCCACACAAATCTAAAATCATATGGAATGATGATGATTAATTCAAATGATGCTTCAAATGTTTTGTCGGATTTCCATTTAGCATTAAGAGGTTGAAAAGAAAGCTAAATTGATTGTCATAAAATAGTAGTCAAATCTTAAGCAAAAAAAAGAAGAAGAAAGAATACTTAGGTTTTGGCTACCCTATCCTAGTCTCAAACCTTATGCCTTGTTAGGGCCATAAGTGTTCAAAACTAAATGTTTTAGGTTTTGACAATCGATTGTAACACACTCTAGCAACCATCAAAGAGTACTTGTGATAACAATTATCCTACCCAACAATTCCGAATACTATTCCGACAATCAAAGGTAATAATACTCAAAATTGGGTGATTTGAGAACTACAATCTAAGAAATCCAAATGGAAATAGAGATATGCAATGGGCAAATTCCACCATACTCATGCCATAATCTAAATTGAAATATAAATTCCCTAATTTAATATTCCAATTCCAACACACCAAATATAGACTAAGGAGGGAAAAATCTAAACCAAACAGCTAGAGTGAAGAAATTAAAGCAAGAGTACACAAATCATATGAATAAACATCAATTTTATTAATTCCTCAACAAAACCATACAAAACTAAACTTGGGTTTCAAAACCCTAAAACCATGAGAGGTCACATACAAGTATATATTAATACACATCAAACAACACCATAAGCAAGAAATAAGAGAGAGAAAGAAGAGGGAAAGGAGGAGAAATCCATGAAATTTAAGGCAAAGCTTGTCACTAGCTATTGCTAAAACTTCATGACTTCTCTTGCTACCCTTATGAAGCCATGATGTAGAGATGGTGGCCTAGATACCGGAAATGTGTGTGTCTCCTCCTTGTGCAAGCTTACATGTGAAGAATGGGGGATGAAGAAGAGAAGAAGAGGTGAGAAGGGAGAGAAGTCCCAAATTCGGCCAAAAGGCCTAGGGTGTAGAAAAATGAGTCTTAAGCCTGTGAAATGTGTGTGCAAAGGTGCTTAAATACCCCATTGGGTTCAAGGGTCAAGATTGGACTTGTACTTTAGATCCAAGGGCTCAAAAACAAGTAGAAAATAGGTAAAATGAAAATACTAAAACAACCTAATAAAAATGTAGAGAATTAGAAGATTAGAAAATATTTTAGAAAATATAAAGAAAACCGGAAGGTAAAAGTGTAAATGAGTGTGTGCTTAATGTGAACACAAATAAATATCTCATCCACATGTGTGATGTGTGTGAAGTGTGATTCACTATTATTATTGTCATTACATCTATTTTGAATTTGAAATTTGAATACAAAGATGTAATACAAATGGGCTTGGGTCTTCATTTATGTGCATCTTTGGTCTTGGGCCTTAGACTTCTTGCTATTGGGCCAAGTTGACTTGGTTGACCCGATGGTCAACAAATTACTTTTTGTCATTCAGTCAGAAGTTGACTTTTTGCTCAAATTCGCTACTTCTTTCGTCTTTTTCCTCTCTTAACCATATTTTCCTACAAATGAAGAAAACAAAGTAATACTACAAAATAATGCTTGAGTATTCACTAATTTCAAGGTAGTTAGGGCTAGAAACACACGTAAATTGCGTGTGAATCACTACCCATTAGCCCATAGGATGCCCTGTGGGTGACCAACCTTCCTTTTACAGAGCTCAGCATGAGGTGTCCCGAATTACATCAATCATCAATGTAGTTGCCAATTAAACGCATAGAGATTCATTTCACAGGCTGAAATTTTTTTATTGTGCATCTCATTTCGAAATTCATGCAAAAAATTTGTTCTATCAATCTTCTACATACTTTGATATTGACAGAGGTAAAGATTTGAACGCTTAAATATTTTCAATTGACTAGGATTTTATCTCATTTTTGTATTAATTCTAAAATAAGAGTAATATCTACAAGCTGTATTTTGTGACTAGTGCTGTTGCTTAATTTGAATCTATGACGTCGAATATTGTACTTTTGACATCATAACTAGCGTGTTGATATACTATTTGACTATCGTACCATCCACGTAGCACGACTGACATAATTTTGATCTTTCTCTAAATCTAAAAAAATAAAAATAAATAAATTGTTCAAGGAAAACCTAATTTGTGTTTAGCCCAAACTCTAGGTTACTTGACCTAGTGGTAATATGATTTAATTAGAAGGATCTAGAATCCTAATCAATGTAGAATTACTTTCCTTGTATGATTGAGATTCTATGCATTGTAATCCTCTATATAAAGAGGCCCCTATTATCAATGAGAATACACAGCGATTATCTCTCAATTTTTGATTCCCTAAAACACGTTATCAGCATGAGCCCTAACCCTAGCCCTAAAAACCAAAACTCTTCTCACCAAAACAGCCGCAAGCTCCTAGCCCTTGCTAGCCATGCCGTAAGCTGCCCCTGCATCCCTTGAGCATCCATGTGCCACCTACTGCCCATGCAGCATTGCGGCACTCCTGCTGCCCCTGCAGCATAGCAGCTCGCTCGTTCTTGTGCAGATCAGCCTGCTTGCACGCCCCGAAACGTCTTGTTAGGGACCTCTGATCAAAATACTTTATTCATAAAAATTGTTCATCTCTATCTCCTATATCTGTCCTCAAAATTTCAGCCCTATTGAAGACGTTTTAAGACCTGTACAGTATTCAAGGTGGGAGCTGTTCAGCATGCTCGTTCCTGTGCATATCAGTCAGTTTGCAAGCCCCGAAACTTCTATTTCGGATTTTCAGATCAAAATTCTTCCTTCATAAAATTTGTTCACCTAGGTCTCTTCTTTCTGACTTCAAAATTTCAGCCCTATTGGAGATATTTTGTGACCTGTACACCAATTGGAGTGGGAGCTGTTTAGAAGCGAATCTGCTCCGAATTTCAACAAGTTTGATTCGCCTAGAACTGAAGCTTGTTTGCAATCCTACAATGAGGGTCGAATGCGATCCGCAATCCTAAGAGGTATGGTTTACTAAAAGTTCCTGTTTTGAGTTTTTTATTTCAATTCTCTTTTTCTCGGGGACTTGCAACCTCCCTTCTTCTACCCCCCTTTCTTCATTATAGGGGAGACCAAATTAAGCCGAACTGTGGGGGTTCGTGCTCAATCCAAGCTTAGAGCTTGTTGAGATCTCCAAACTTAGAGTTTGTAGAGAATTTATGATCGACCACTTACATCATTGTTTAGATCTAATCCAATATCTCTTGGAATCGAATTTCTTGGAAGCGACTACGCTCGGAAATTCCTAATTTCTTGGAAGCGATTACGATTAGAAATTTCATATGTTTTCGTGGTAGCCTACTTCGCTCCGAAACTAACCCTAATTTCTTGTTCTCGTTCAGGATGAGTAGCCTGAACAAATTGGACTTTGCTCCATTGGGAACAACTGGCTCTGAATATCACAGGTGGGTTCGTGATATCCGCCAGCATCTCAAGGCCGATGGAATCTTGGATATGATTCTCAAGCCTAGCTAGGATATGATAACTGTTGAGCAAGCTCAAGGTTTGGAAGCAAATAGAGCAGCCTTAGAGGCAAATAAGGCGAAAGCCATCATCCTAATGACTAGTCATATGGATGATTCGCTCCAGTACGAGTATGAATGAAGAAGACCCCAGACCCCAGAAGGCTGTGGGTCTCACTCGAAGAAAGATTTGGCAACGTCCGTGACTCCTTGCTTCCTGACCTAGAAGTGAGATGGCATAGCCTCCGCTTCTGTGATTTCAAGACAGTTCTTGACTATAACTTGGAAGCACTTCGCATTAAATCCTTAATAATTCTGTGGTAAAAAGATCACAGATGCATGTTGATTGAGAAGACTCCCTCTACCTTCCCTCTCTGCATTGATGGTTGCTAAGAACTATCGAATCGATGTAAATGCAAGACAGATCACAAGGTTTCATGAGCTCATTGGAGCTATGAATGTCGCTGAAAAGCATGATAATATCCTTGTGAAGAACTATAATTCGAGATCCGTGGAAACAGAACATATTCCGGAATCCAATTATAGTCGCACCTCTAAGAGAGGGCGCCAAGAGCGAAACCCTAATCTTAGGTATACTTCTGGACATTCTGATCCATATAATCGCTCTACTTGGGAAGGTAACCGCCAAAATAGGCGAACACGGAACCGAAGAGGTAAACGTGGAAAGAGAGAGGGAGGCAACGCCTCTGGCCATGTTGGTGGCGCCACCAACATTAAGAGCCATCTAAATGACGCTTTCAAAGTGTCTCAATTAATAGAGTTCGAGCAAAGAGATGTATGTTCTCGATGTGGAGTGTCTGATCACTGGGCACACATTTGTAGACCTCGTGAAGAACTTGTCACCGCCTACAAAGCATATTGTGAAGCAAGAGAAGCTCACTATGTGGAACAAGATGATCAAGAAGATGATCTAGAGTGAAGGGTTGAAGACTACAAATCTGGCTGGGATCAATAGATCGCCAATTCTGTTTAAGTCTTTATTTTCCAAGAGATGTAGGCGATTGCGATTGCCATATTACTTTTTATTGGATTAGATTTTCTTTGATCAAAGAAACAATGATGTACTCCGTTGGCTTATGAATAAAATTTCGAGTTCTTTTCATTATGACCAATTTTGATTCTGAGCATATTACTTTGTGACTACGATGGCTGGGCCATCAATATTAATTCAAGGACATGGAATAGCACAAGTTCCACTTGCCAAATGGCACCTTGATTACTGCTGTCACAGAAACTCTCTACGCTCTTAGGGTAAATCGTACCCTATGAATAGCCAACGAATTCCATGCGAACATGCATGTAGAGAACGGAAATGAGTTCCTTTGCATTACCTCTAATGATTACGAACACAGACGCATCTTAGAGAAGTTTATGTGTCTCTCTAGTGGATTCTATGTCACTATTCGAGCTATTAATCCAATAAAGTTATGAGAGAAGATCTCTTGGATTTAGACACATATTGGCTTTGTCACGACAGGATAGATCATCCTAGTCATGATATGATGTTCCGTCTACAAAAGACTTCACATGGACATCATTTCTTTCGAGCGAAATGAAGCATGAATCAAAAGTTGATTCCTAGACTAAGTGTGACCGACGCTGTTGCCTAGGGCACCGCCTCAATCCACCATCAGCCTAGGGCTGGCCTAGTCCATATCCATCACGCCATGGATAGCGTCCATCATGGTGATGGCGCCCCAGGTGATGTTGCAATCACCAACTTGCTTCACATAGCGTTTCGAACGCTCAGGCCTAACCAAAATACTTAATGGTTGCTTCTAAGGCCTCTCGCTCGTTTTACAAAGCCCGTTCCTTAGGGAAACTAGGACTGAGACCGTCCTATACAAAGGATATGACAATACTCATTCTGTTCTTACAAAGAATCCGTAGGGATTTTGTGGATTAATTCAACCAACTTGCGGATGCTTAAATATTTTATGATGTTGGTTGACACGCAAACACGCCGGTCACGTGTTGTGCCATTTTCCACCTATAAATGCTGCTTATGCTACACTCCTAGCACATATCATATGACAACGGGCTCACTCCCCAGATCATCCTATTCAGTCAATTGGATTTGACTATGCTAGAAAGTTTACATCGAAAGACTTTCGATGGATATTGCAATGGGCTTGATGTTGGACATCACATTTCCATGTACACACCCAATTGGTCTCGAGGAAATGACTACGATGGTAGTCCGAACATTGGTAATGCGCACCAATCTTCTTACATCTTCTTGGGGTGATGCAATATCGCATGCAGCTATGCTAATTCGTCTACGACCTACCGCCACTCAATGTACCTATGCGTTACAGCTAGTGACTGGGTACACGTCTTTTGTACTTACGCACATTTGAGTGAGCCATTTATGTGCCAATTGCACCGCCACAGCACTCTATTATGGGTCTTTACAGACGAATAGGCAACTACGTTGGATTTAAGACTCCAACAATCGTCCGCCACTTAATGCCCTTGCAAGGCGATCTCATTACAGCTAGATTTGCGGGTTGTCACTTTGATGAGACAGTCTTCCAGTCGTTAGGGGGAGATAAGAACACAGATGTTCAACAGGAATGACAGGATTTGTCGTGGTCTGTCCCCACTATGTCTCATCTTGATCCCTATTAAAGTGACGAGATCACACAAATATGCTGCAAAACATGCCTGCAAGGAAGGACGTCCCTACGAGAGGACGTAGCGCCACCCTACACGGAGGTAGGCATGGCGCCAATGCCAAAGAGAGTAGCACTATGGCGTTATAGGCCATGGCCCCAGCTAGGATGCGTGGGAGGCCCGTGGGTTCGAAGGATACTTTGGCACATTCCAATCCTTTGATCATTAAGACTCAAAATCCGTCTCATGAGTATCTTCCGAGTTATGGTTACCGTTGGGGGACGCCTCAACATCAGAACCCTGAATATAGAGCTCTATGAAACTTACACTAGTGTACATGAGACGTGGGATAAAAACTCCATCATAATTGATGATGTAGTTGCGCATTTCGTTGCGCATGAGTGTTTGTTGAGTCAGATGATATCGAACCACGCTCCGTTGATGAATGAATACCAACGTAGAGTTTTGGCCTAAATGGAAAGATGCGATCCAGGTTAAGATGGATTTTAACGAAGAGGAAGGTTTTCGAGCTAGAGATGCCAACACCTCCTAACATAAAACCTATTGACTAATGGGTCTTCGTTAGAAAGCGTGATGAGAAAAAGAGATGGCAATCTCGCCTTATGGCGCAAGGCTTCTCACAAAACGCCCTGGAATCGACTACGATGAGACATATTCTCTCGTAATGGATTTCATTGCACTCCACTACCCTGTCAGTTTGGTAGTTTCCGAATAACTGAACATGCAGCTTACAAATATGGTCACTACGTATCTCTATAGGGATCTAGATACGGAATATACATGAAGGTTCATGGCGAACTTCATTTACCCAAGTCAAGTGGCTCTAGATCAAGGAGCGCGTTTACAATAAGGTTGAAACGCTCACTAAAGTGACTATTTGATTGGGAAGGGATATGCCCACGCGTTTCTATGACAAGTTTCGGATTCTATCGCAGTTCATGTTGGACATGATCTTCATTAGAAGCCCTTAAAGAGTTAAGGGAAACCGCTGAACACTTGAAATCCGAGTTTGAGATGAAGGATTTTGGGAAAACACGATTATGTCTCGGTTTGGAACTTGAGCATCGTGTCGATAGATGCTTAGGCATTTTGACAAGGTCAAGCCTTCAAGCACACCCATGATCGTCCGTAGTCTTGATCCTGAAAAGGATTCTCTTCGTCGAAAGGATGATGACGAAGATGTGCTAGAGGCAGAAGTGTCTTACTTAGTACAATAGGCGCATTATTGTACTTATCCCAATGCACAAGACCGGACATCTCATATGTTGTGAACTTGTTAGCTAGATATAGCTCTGCGCCAACGCGACGCCATTGGATTGGTGTAAAAGATATATTTCGATACTTGAGATGTATGAGTGATATGGGCTTGTTCTATCCCTACGAAGAGATGATGGATTCGGACCCATCACACACCAGGTACGCCGCCAACCCTGGCTTGCGTCCACTATCTCCATCCCAAAACGACATGTGTTTTGGAAGGTTTTGCTGATGTTGGGTATCTCTCTGACCCACACAAAGGTCATTCCTAATCCGGTTAAGTGTTCACCATGGGAAAAGACCGTGACATCTTGGAGGTCTACAGAATAGACCCTAGTCGCTATATCTTCGAATAATGCAGAGATCATTGCTCTTCATGAAGTGGTTCGTGAATGAATATGGATTGGATTCATAATTACGCATGTTCGAACAATTGTGGTTTGAAGTCTACCACAGATGAGCCTACGAGCATTTAGGATAATGCTGCTTGTTTTGAACAAATGAGGCAAGGCTACATCAAAAGCGATAACACCAAGCACAATCAGTAACAACAGACTCTCCTCGAGATCAAAGTGAACTATATTCAATTTGAGGACAGTGAGGCAGACTTGTTTACTAAGTCATTGCCCAAATCCACGTTCGAGAAACATGTGGCAAGAATTGGCTTGCGGAAATTATCTGAACTCCCATGATCGTAGTCATCAGGGGGAGACGCAGACATCAGGGGGAGATGTGTACATGTTCACCTCGAAACGTGAAGGGTGTGTTGTGCTCTTTTTCCCCTTCGACCGAGATTATTTTTGTCCCACTGGGTTTTTGTTACTCGGCAAGGTTTTTAACGAGGCAACGAGAGAAGCACCGCGTTTGGGCAACACAAGGGGGAGTGTTCAAGGAAAACCTAATTTGTGTTTAGCCCAAATTCTAGGTTACTTGACCTAATAGGATTTAATTAGAAGGATCTAGAATCCTAATCAATGTAGAATTACTTTCCTTGTATGATTGAGATTCTATGCATTGTAATCCTCTATATAAAGAGGCCCCTATTATCAATGAGAATACACAGCGATTATCTCTCAATTTCTGATTCCCTAAAACATAAATAAATAAATAAAGAATTGAAAGTATGCAAGTCTCATGGTCAATCATCTACCGGCATAGAGATTCATTTAACAAGTTGTATTAATTCTAAAATAAGATAGAAACTACAAAATTATTGTATTATGTGACTAGTGCATTAGCTTAATCTGAATCTATCACGTCAAATATTGTATTTTTTACATCATAACTAGCGTAATGACCTACTATTTGACCATCGTACAATCCATGTAGCATGACTCACATAATTTAGAGATTTTTTTTAAAAGATTGCATATGTCTCACGGTCAAAGTATGATTCCAAAAGCCAACAAAGGTTGGTTCAGTTGGTAAGGACGGCCTTGTGTTGAAGCCCTCATCCAAGTTCGAATCCCGCAACCGACTATCCTTAATTGGTGGGTAATTTAGAAAATGTACCCTGCATAATTCCATACTAATGAGCTGGGCTGAGACACTGGGCAATTTTGTAAGTCATGTTGGGTCATGGTCATAGATTTGCCCTTGTCCTGATAGTGTGGGAAGCATCCCTCTTACCTGAAATATTTTTTAATGAAAAAAGAAAGAAAGTATGATTCCAAACCCTTTTCCCCCCTAAATGCTAGGACAGTAAAAGCTTCTCCCTCGAAGAAAACGAGGAGAAATTTTTCTATGTTCCCGTCACACCACCTGGCATATGTGACGAGCAATCCTAATTGGTCCACGTCATCTCTCCTTCCCCCCAGTTAAATCACCCGTCTCCTCTGTTACCTCTTCAGCTCTGAGATCTCTTTCATGAAGAACAAAAAAAATGATGAACGCCAGAAACTCTAAACCTTAAATCCAAGGCACTATCCACAAATATATGATATCTAAATGGATCAATACAAGAATTTCATCATTTTAGATCGAGTGACAGAAGAAAATGGTATTCCTACATGTATACTGTTATGTCGAGAAGAATTGATATTCAAACAAGAATGAATACAATTGATATGAACATCCAAAAGAAGGAGGGAGAAGTCTTCCTGGAAGACTGGGTTTTGATCATTTAGACTTCCAGTGGAATAATCAAACCCCAAATCTAAGAGAACAAAAACCAAGCACCCAAATCAACTTGACTACGGAAAGGAGAAAACCAGGAACGTCCTCACTAGTCAAATCATCACTTTGATGTTTAAATCTTTCAATTTGCCAAGTCGTCTTCACTTTGTTGTTCAAGTATTACTGGCAATTTGGTTGCAAAGTGCTTCGCATAATTGCAAATGGTTAGGGAGGGATGAATTTCCAGATCCAGATCCATGTTTACTGTTGTGTTCTTATTTTTTTATATTCCTCATAGAAGAGATAACAGAGGTGAGGGGTGGTTTAAAGGAGAAAAAGCAGTAATGACGTGGACCAATAGGATTGCCGTCACATATGCCAGGTGGAATGACAAGAGTATAGAAAAATTTCTCGAAAACGAGGGTTTCTAAGTGTCAGCGCCGCAGTAGAAGCCAACTGACGCACACGCTGTCGTCAGACAGCGCAAATTCTCTGACAAAAACCTCGAACTAGGTACCCTACGTTTCTCTCTTATAAAATCACATCTAGCTTCAACTTTTCTCCTGTGCCGAACCAGTCTCTGTGTAAAACCCTAGAAATCCAAGAGCCTCCTACAAAAATGTCAGACTACATTGCCGAAGAAGTTTTGAACAGAATTCTCCTGGAGCTGCCGGTCAAATCGTTAATGAAATGCACAGTAGTGTGCTAGTCGTGGAGATCTCTCATCAAAAGCTCCGCCTCCGTCGCCGCCCACCTTCACTTCAACACTGAAAACGAGGACGCTCGTCGTCTCCTCTTCATAACCGGCGCTCGGCCGATGAAAGTACATGTAAACGGCTGCCCAGAATTTGTTCGTTTTTACTGCTTGTATCGGGACACCCCTGAATTCTATGAGTACACAAATCTCATAACTCCTCCTATTGACGGCTGAAAGAATCTATTTGTCTCCTATGATGGGAACTTGTAACGGGGTTGTGTGCCTGCCTATTTATTCTGGCTTTCCTTCCCGTCACATACTACTTTGGAACCCTTCAACCAGAAGGTATGTATGTTCGCCTAGTCCTACTCGACCAAACACTGCAGTGGGTGAAGAAAGCTTCGGTTTTGGCTATGATTCGGTTAACAATGACTATAAGGTTTTGAGGCTTGCAATTAAAGGGTTAGTTGGATCAATAGAAAACGTCTGTACGTGAGGCTGAGGTTTGGTCTTTAGCCAGGCTGGGAGCTTCGAAAAGTCTTATTTCTGAATCTTCTGACAAAGTACTTCAACCACTCTAATGGTTTCAAGGAGGGAAATGCTTCTGTCAATAGTGCATTGCATTGATTTCAGTATGATACAGACTCCGTCTCCATAGCAACATTCAACTTGGTTAATGAATCATTTGGCGCAGTTGACATTCCCGAAAATCCTAGCGCTATGCCCGAAAATCTCATGGCCAGTAGAATCCTACCGAGACTTGATATTTTGAGATATGGGGATTCTCTTGCATTGTTTGAGATTCGGTCATTACAGGACCCTAGAGGAGGTGACTATTTTGACTTGTGGGTGATGAAAGAATATGGTGTGGCAGAATCTTGGACTAAATTATGTACTGTAGACCTCATAACGCTTTGTATTCTCCAGCCATTTGGTTTTATGAGGAATGGTGAACTAGTGCTCCAAGTAGATCACATAGAGGACTGGTATAAGCAGAAAATGCTGAAATTAGTGGACCCGAAGAGCAAACAAGTTAAAGATCTTGGAACCGTTGGATACAAGTACCTCTTCATGGATTCATTTACTGAGAGTCTTGTCTTACTTGAACAAGCCAATGCTATTTCTTACGAAGGGGCATTACATGAAGCAGCAAAATCATTTTGAATTGAAACTCTGGGCAGTTAAATTTAATAACTTTAATTGTATGAATACTTGAATAGACATGCTTTTGTCAACTACTCAGCAGAAACAAGTTATGTGTGCGAGGAGACTATTGCTAGTGAAGTTTGTGGGTTCAAAAATTTATATTACTGGCAAGTGTTTGGCTGTGCTACCATTGCTGAAGAATGATAGACATGCAGTGAGAATTTAGTCTTTTGGGATTGACACTCTGAGCTTAACATGAGTTTGACTTTGAGTGCACTTGACATAATCTATTATTTATAGGTAAAGCTGGTTCAAATCTTTCTCTCATGATTAATGTTGTGCTTGAAAATATAGGTTTCAGCTGTTATTGATCTTGCTGACTTATTTTCTTTATATATTTTTTTATTGAAGCTAAATTACACACTGCATGCATATCCCCCTTATTAACCTAGCTGCCTCATATATTTTTTTGTCTGATGGAATCACCATCTGGAAATTCTATATACATGGGCTTGATATAACTTTGCTAAATGTTTTTGTGTGAAAATATTTGAATTGGGAAAATTCTAGTGTGCTGGTATGTATCCCATACCCACACTTACAAAGTGAAAACAAATGTGTTCTCAAAATTGTAATTTGAGTCATACTTTGTGTAATCTTTTGTTCTAATAATGGTAATTACACCTCTTACGACACTTTTACAAGTTTTGAACAAAATCGTTGTCAATGTTGTAATTTTTGTTCTCAATGTTGTAAATAGTGTAAATGAATATTGTAACTTTTGTTCTCAATGTTGTAATTTTGGTTCAAATACTTGTAAATTTTTGTTCAAATTTTTGTTCTCATAATGGTAGGTACCATAGCTTGTCTCTTTGAATTGACTGGCGCTAATTGTGTGGATCAAAAATTTTGGTTTCCTATTGATGTTTTATTAACCAAAATGATCGAGTTCAATTATTGACCTTGTTACCCAAAATGCTGGACAAAATTTCTTTCCATACATAGTTGAATTTACTAATCTAACTTATTTTCATATCAAGTTACAGATATAATGAATGCATCGTCTCTAAGTCCATTCGGATCTTATCTCCAAAGTCTCCTCAGTTGTTATTAACATACCACGGGATCATGCAGGCAGCTTCATGTCTGAATGTTTAGACTTGATGAATCTTCAAAATGTGTGTGTGTGTGTGTGATGTTCATTTAATGATGGCAATGAATAGAAAGTTTTCCTTCGTAACCAAAGAAAATAATTGAACATTGCTTTCCATCACTAGAAGAAAATTTAGCTAATTTGAATTATGTGACAGCCTGCGTTAAGTAGTATTCAATTATTCAGGCAGGGGGTAGGTATATAGAGCTGGTTTTTGTTTCAAACAAGGAAGAGGGGAAGGTATGTACCTTTGTCTATCGTTTTATTATATGTTTAAGCTTTTCATATCTTAATGACCTTTGGGAGTCTCCACCTTGCTCGTCTTTGAAGCCTGGGAATAATTACCAATATGTGCTGAATCAATCCGATTTAATCTGCTCAGTTTACAATTTAGACATGTTCTTTTATGTTGGTATATTAAGTCTTTGATTAAATTCTGAGCTTATCTTGCCATGCTTAGTTCTGTTTTTCTGGTGAAGAGAATTGCTTTATTTTGATGTGAATCTGGTTTGCCATTACTCCAATGACATGCTGGTTCTGTTAGTGAAAGCACAAAAAAAAGAAAGAAAAAAGATCTAGAGTATTTGAAATTCCAGTAGTACGTACCGAGTCAATCCACGATGTCTTGATCAAGATTTACAGAAATTGAATTTCCATGTATGTTGTACGACTGTCTTGGTGAACATTTCTTTCTTTCCCAGAAAATTGATAACTGATGACAGAACTACAGAAGCACTATCCATTTTGGGAGCATCAGGATGGAGTCTAACGTGATTATAATAAATTACAGTTTGATTTATGACTTGAATCATATACTCTCGCAAGCATACGAATTGTGTGAAATAAGGGAAGTATTTGGACCTTAGTTTATCATACCTCGGGGATTAGGTGTTGGACCTAACCAATGTAATTGGCGCTAGAATAACTCAAAAGCATACAATGAAAAATAAAAATAAAATAAAGTAAAATAATTTGTGACCAAGCCTCGGCAATGCTCGGCTTAACTCACACTAAGCCTATTCAAAGCCACTAACTTGTAGAGCCCAAATAAGTTATGCACAATGCAGATTTGCTCACCCAAGGGACAGTTTTAAGGGACTGTGAGAGACAAATGCATCTCAATATAGGGTTTTTGTCCATTTACACTATTTTTAGAGATTTTTTTCCCACTTACCCCATTAAGTTTTTTTAATTCCCTCTTACCCAAAACACTCTATGGAGGTCTCTTAATACCCAATTTTATTTTATTTTTTATTTTAAAATTTTTTTAATACCATTTTACCCTCACCCCTTTGTTACTTAAAGAAAGAGAGAAAAACCATAGGAAACTTCACCGGAGCCCGGTCACTGGCCGCCAGAGTCCGGTCACTGGCCGCAGGATTCCGGTCACCGACCGCTGCCCATCGGATTTTTCTGAAAACCTCTATTGCCCCCAATAGACGTCTATTACCCCCAATAGTCTATTGCACCCTAATAGACATCTATTGCCCCCCAATAGACGTCTATTGCCTCCTAATAGACATTTCAATTACCGAAATGAAAACTAATTTTCTTAAAATTAGACAAATAAAACTTTGATTAAAGAAAAAAAATGAAGAGATTGTATCAATTCAAAACGTCTATTGGAGGGAAATAGACGTCTATTGCCCCCCAATAGACATTCAAATTTTTTTTTTCCCATTTCCTTTAGCCCCATTACATATAAAAATAATAATAATAATAATAATAATAAATATTTGGGCACCCAAGAAGCCATCCAACAACAATGCCGGTGCATTTCTACCTGCAAACTCTTCTCCGGCGCCTCCAACAACGACGACAGCCCCAACTCCATGGTCCTCACCTTCGCCAATCCTTTCTGGATCGAAATCTGTCACCAAGTTTGAAGTTGGAGACGAGGGGAGAGAGAGAGAGAGGGAGGAGAGAGAAATCACGTTGCAGGGAACCCGCAGCACACCGCCGACGTCGCCGTCGAACTCAGAGAGAGAGAGAGAGAGCACCGGCTGAGATGTTCATTGCTGCTTCCAGAGGCGGAGAAGGCCCTCAGCATCGGCGATCAATCGGACGGAGTCCAGGACTCCGGCGAGGTAGCTTCGACTGGAGTTTGAGTTCTGCATTCTCGATGCAGTTCGACACCGGTGAGGTAGCTCCGACCATAGTTTCTTCGTCGTCTTCAGGGGTGGAGATTGCAGATCGGGGAGAGAGAAACACCGGAGGTGGAGATTGGGGAGAGAGAGAGAGTCGGGCCGACAGCGTGGAGAGAGTGGGGAGAGAGAGAGAGTAGAGTGGCATGGATGCAATTTGTTAATTATACGAAGGGCAAAATTGTTATTTCCCTTTAAATTGGGTAAGTAGGAATAAAAATCTCTTGCTGGGGTAAGTGGGATAACTTTGGCTCATTTTGGGGCTTTTGGTCAAGAACCCTTAAATATAAAAGCAGAAATTATAACAACTTAAAATTGTGCATTTATTCTCAACTATCAGATTCACTTATCCCTCACTGTCCTTTAAAAACTGTCACTTAGGTGAGCAGGCCTTATGCACAATGGAAGATAGAATTTTGTTTGAGAGTTTTGAACTGGGAATTAACTAAATGAAATGCAAACTAAAATAAAAGCAAACAACTAATTATCAAGCAAGAAATTAAATTCGGATTTCAAATTAATGGGAACATGGGAGTGTCAGGTGATTCACACTAACTATCTTGCAAATATCGATGTCAATTTCACAAATGCACGCATTTCCTATATGTGCTAAGTCCCGTATTTCGTACCGATCAAGGCTACTAAACCAATTATCCTTTTGGTGTGTTGATTATGCTGGTTAAGGCCACAATTAACTCTCTAATTTAGGCATTACGTCGGCCAAGGCCGCAATATCTAAAACTAGAGGCCTAGAGAACAAGATAATAGAGACCGTAGCAAGCTTAGCTACAATTAAGCTAGCTAATAGTCACCACACTTAAATCCTAGATGCAACAAGACTAATAAGTTGTCAATTTATCAATCTATTCATCACAATTTCCCACAACATAATTTCAAAGGGTGACAAAGCCTAGAAACATGCTTCTAAGGACCAATAAATTCGGATTTAAAGCATACACAAGGGAAATTACATTTATTTCATTTAAAGCATCAATATTTACAAAAGATGAGTTAGGGCTTCACAACCCTAACTCTCAAAATTGAACTACTCACTACCCATACTCAAATACATAATTCAATACATAAGAAATTAAGAGAAAGGTTTAGAGGAGAGAGGGAACACAAATTAGGCTCACAATTTGTATGCAAACATAAACCCAACTTGATATTAAGCCCCCACTCTTTACCAAAAGTAAAATCTCTTTGTGCTGATGAGCAATTAACGGTGTGGGTAGTAAAAGCTCCTTGATTTTTTCTTGAAAAAGGGTAGAGAATGATAAATTGGGAAGAGAAAGAATGAGAGAGAAGATAGAAAATGGAGGAGAGGTCTCTAAATTAGGCCAAAAGGCCTAGGGTGTAGAAAAATGGGTCTTAAGCTTATGCAATGTGTGTGCAAAGGTGTTTAAATACTCCCTTAAATTTGGTTCTAGGGTCAAGATTAGACTTGTACCCTAGATCCAATGACTCAAAAACAAGTAGAAAATGAGTAAAATAAAAAGACTAAAACAACCTAATAAAAATGTAGAGAATTAGAAGTGTAGAAAACATTTTGGAAAATATAAACAAAATAAGAGGGAAAAAGTGTATGTGAGTGTGTGCTTAGTATGAATACAAATAAATATCTCCATCCATATGTGTGATATATGTGAGGTGTGTGGTCCACTAATTATTATTGTCATTACATCAATTTTGAATTTGAAATTTAAATACAAAGATGTAATACAAATGGGCTTGGGTCTTCACTTGTGTGCTTCTTTAGTCTTGGGTCTCGGACTTCTTGCTATTGGGCTAAGTTGATTTGGTTGACCCGATGGTCAATCAGTTGAATTTTTGTCCTTTTGTCGGAAACCCTATTTTGCTCCAATTTCGCACAACTTCTTCCGAAATCCACAACTCCGCTTATTTACTACAATATAAATAAAAATAGATTAATTACGTACTAATTACTTTAGTGATTAGCTTAATTCTAATGTTTAGAATGTAATTACGCGCATAAAAATGCGTGTAATCAATTTACATGAGTCGCCCTAATGCCCAAAAGGTTATACACGTGATACAAGAGAAGTAGTTCTCAACTTCTCGTTGTTGTTGTTGCTGGTGTTTGTCTTGAGGCTCCCTTGCTTGGTAGTTACCCATTGGGAGCTATTAACCTATTATATCAAACTGAACTGATCTCAGAAAGTTGGTGTGAGTCACGTGCTGTCATCTCTTTATTCACTAGACCTAATTAATCTTTCTCCGTCTATTATATACTTGATCAAGTCTTCCTTGAACAGAGATTGAGCATGCAATAATTTTGGGTTGAGTTAATCAGTTTTAAAATGAAACTGCTCAAATTCACCATTTCTCCAATTGGTGTATAATGAATTGAATGGTGCACAATTCCTGCATGCTATAACTTTTCTGGCGTCAAAGTTACACGTTTAATGCATGCCCAGCCTTGCAACCTACCCTGTTCGGATTTCCTCTTGATGACCATGCAATCTACTTTCTTTGTTTTTTCAGGTATCTTTCTTTTGCTTCTTTTGCAACCTTCCTAGCTCTCTATATAATCACATATCAAATTGCATTTGGAGCTACATATCTCTCGGTACGTAAAAAATTTCCATTTTAGAACTTTGGCTATTTTTCAAAGTTCATAACAATTCTTGGAAATGACTGGCGTGCGAAGATGGAAGTAGGAGGTATTATACATAGTTACATACTTGATTTATTTCTCAAATGTTTCAAGTCCCATCTGTAGTGTTTATATTGCAATAAAATTAAGTCTAATTTGCAATAAGCCTCTGCTTGTCTGGTTTCCCAAGAGCAATAGTTCATCTTCTGTTCCTTCTGGAAGACTCATTGATCACTCAGGTCATGCTGGAGGAAAAGCTGACATAGAATGTGTTACTTCTTTTGCCAATGAACTTGAACTAGGACTACTAGCTCAGGCAAGACTACTAGAGCAGATGCACTGACGAGGTTAGAAGCCTACGATTATCCAACTGTGATACATATGTGGTTTTAATAAGAATGAAGTGGATTTTGTGCTGATGACTGAATACTTGCAGTTATTAATTGTGGAAGATAAGGAGCTTCTTGATGCTGCATAGAAGAACCTGCTGCTCCTGTTACCCAATGGTGCACAAATAATAAGCCAGAGCAATAAGCCCTTCCACACCAATGCCTTCTTGCAAGAAACAGCGTAAGTATAATCTTTTACCATGAAGTTATATTTTGATATATATTGGTAATTCATGTCAATATGGGTTTGATGTCTGTGTTGGTATTACTGTACTTTCTCGGGCCTAGTGTCTAGAGTTTTATGATATATTCTTAATTAATTGCAAGTTGTCAAGTAGTTAATTGGTTGTTGTAGTAGATTGTAATGTTGTACTAGAGTCCTTGAACCAAATTCCGTTGTCTGCATAAACATTTTTGCATTACCAAACCCATCTTCCTGTTCCTTTCTTTTATTCCATTAGTTTGACATGGTAATTGTTAACTTATGATATGTTTTGTGACTTGGTCTTCCTGAATCTCTACAAGTTAGTCGATGAGTCTCTTAAGTTTTAACTTAGGAATTTTTTTTTTCCTTTGTGATTTGAACTTTATTAATTCATCTCTTCTAATTAGTTATGAACGGAGCTCCCTTTAGCTTATGCAGGTAGTACTAAAAGAGTTAATAACATTGAAAGTGTGAATGTTTTGATTGACTGGCGATAATTCTGTAGATCATCATTTTTGGGTTCATATCTATAATGTTATTAGCTCATGCTATGACCATTGCTCAAGTCTTGCTTGATATGGATCAGCAACATGGCCCTTTCAAGTGATCAATTGATGAGATTAGAAGAGTTTGAGTTAACTTACTAGAGCAAAACCTTTGTTGTCGGAAACACTGGACGGAATCTTCTTTCTATACGTAGGATCTACTGGTAATTTTTTTTATGTCAACGTTACAGATATAACGCATGAATAGTCTCTAGAACCAACTCCTTTTGGATCTTATCTTCCATAGTCTCTTCATTTGTTATTTTTGTAACACTGGATTATGTGCGCATGCTTCATGTCTGAATGTTAGGTATGTGTGTGAAGATCAGGAAAGTTCTATGAAGTTTTTCTTTCAAACTAGGAAGATCATCAGGAAAGTATTATTGTGATTACACTTATGCTTTTCACGTCTTAATGGTCTTATGGACGCTCCACCTTCCTGAGTAATTACCAAAATTTATAGTGATTCAGTCCCATTTAATCTGCTGATTTAACAATTGAAACCTGTTCTCACAATCTCACGTCTCAGCTTATCTCTTGGCATGCTTGATGGTTCAATTTTGGCTGATCTAAGATGTAATTGCTTGATTTTTATGATTATAATTTTACCAATCCAGTGACTTCTTTGTGCTGCGTTTCTCTTTTGCTAGTGAAGACACAAAAAAACAAGGTCTAGATTTTTTTGACAGTCAAGTAGTGCCAAGTTAAATTCCTTGTTGTCTTGATCAAGATTAAATGATTAATAGACACTGATATTCGTCTATGTTGTACGGCTGTATTCCATTCTTTGTGAGAAAATTGATAATTGATGACAGAACTGTAGACTGTCCATTTTGAGAGCATCAGATTGGAGTCTTACGTGATCATAACAAATTACAACTTCATTTACAATATTCAGCACTGGTGCCCTGCTAGTCTGCTACCCAAAGGGTCTTGCCGGTGATACAAGAGTAGTTTTCAATGTTGTTGCTAATGTTTGTCTTGAGGTTCCCCTGCTTGGTAGTTACCTTTGGGAGTCATGTGATCCCATTAGTTTACTTGCAAAATCTAATTAATCTTTTTCTGTTTATGAATTAATGGTTGATCAATCCTTGCCCGGAAAGGACTGAGTGCACAGATATTGGGTTGAGTTGATGAGTTTAAGACGAAGAGAACCTAAAATCAATTAGTTCTCCATTTTCTGTGTAATGAATAAATGGTGCAAGTCCTGCATGCTTTAATTTTTATGGCGTCCAAGTTATGTGTTTAATACATGCATAGCCTCGCAACCTAATGTAACCTCCTTTATCTGTTTTTCATGTATGTTTCTGGTGCTTCTCCATTTCGGTCTCTTGCTGTTTATATAATTCATTTTCCTAGCTCGCTATGCATTTACATTTCTTATTGTGTTGTAGTATATATGAAACATGTTGTATTGTTCATAGTATAAAATGTCTATGTCATGTATAAGATAGGTATTTTAGGTATAGTGACTTGTGAGTCAAGCTTTATGCCAATGGGGAACAAGTGTGGCAATCATCATCATCACAACCACAATGTGGAGCTGCAAATGGAGATGCCACAAAATGAGGCTACAAATGAAGATGCCATCAAGTTGTATCATTATTTACTTCAAATGTATCCCTATAAATACCTCATTTGAATGAAATGAAATATACACTTGAATCTCTATAATCTCTCTCTCCCTCTCAAGTTAATTTATGTTCATTCCAAAGTTATTTTATGTTTGTCCTTAAACACGTTATCAGCATGAGGCTCTAACTCCAGCCTACTTCCACGCCCCGAAACATCTTGATCGGGACTTCAGATCAAAATACTTCCTTCAACAAAGTTTTTCGTCTCTGTCTCTTCTATCTGAGCTCCAAATTTCAGCCTTATTGGAGTGGTTTTGAGACCTGTACATCATTTGAAGTGGGAGCTGTTCAGCACTCTCGTTCCTGTGTAGATCAGCCTGTTTGCACACCCTGAAACATCTTGTTTATCAATGTTTCTTCTATTTGACCACCAAATTTCAGCCTTATTGGAGTCTTTTTGAGACCTATACACCATCCGAAGTGGGAGCTATCCAGCACGCTCATTCCTATGCAGATCAGCCTGCTTGCACGCCGAGAAACGTCCTTTTTGGGACATATAATGTAATACCCCGAAAATCCAATTTATTTTCCGAGGACATTTTTGAATGATTTCGTGGTCATGGGTGATTGTACGAAGCTTGGAGAAGTGTGAAATTTGTTCGATCGATTTTATTTCGAAATCGTACGTATTTAGGGGCGTCTCAAAAATCGACTTTTTATAGGTACAGAATTTGGGAAAACTTTCTTCACGAAAGTTGTAGAGCTCGTCGATACGATCACGTGCATATGTGGAACGCAAAAATCAGAGCTCGTATGAATTAGTTATGATTTTTTGAAGAAATTTCAATTTAGTATAAATATTGGAATTTTCGGAAATTTCCGAAAAAATCAGAAAAATCAAAAAATGGATCGAGGTCGGCTGCTGCTGCGAAAACACGCCGGAAATCGCCATTTTTCTTCTCCGATCCATTTCTTCCTCCTCCGGCCACCATAGGTCATGAAATTTTCAGGGTAGCTTCACCTCAGCTTTGCGCACCTCCCCATGGCCTCCTTTCGGCCTATCTCCGCCGGTAGCCGCCGCAGCAAGGAGGAACCGGTTTTTGCTCAATTTTGAGTCAACGCCGATATCTCGAGTTCTAGACGTCCAATATTTGCGATTCTTGGACAGATGCACTCGGAATGAAGTTCTGAATCACTTTAATCAAGAAATCAAAGCGAGTAGTGGACGTTTTCACGTTGAACGGAGCAGCTGCCGGTTTCTGGAAACATTCCGGCGAACTGTGACTTTCAGGTAGCTTTTTCGACCACTTCCGGTCATTTTCAGACTTCGTGCTAGTTATGAAAATTATTGGGCTTGATGAGAGGAAGAGGAGCAGCCAGGGCCCGACACCATTGGTGGTGGTCGGCGGCGGCTCTGTCTCTTTTCCGGCGGCCCTTTTCCGGCCACCTCCGGGGGTCAAAAATTTGGTTTCTTTACATTTTTAGATTCTACATTTCAATACGATCATTTCGATATATTATACGCATTTTTTGGATGTCGTATGATTTAGTTATGAATTTTGATGGTTTCGATCGATTTCGATAATCTAATTAATGTTTTTCGAAGATCGGACCGTCCGATGGACTTGTAGTTTTGATATGTTGATCGTATGACTGTCCCGGTGACCTTGTGAGGTCACGGGCGAAGATCCGACCGTTGGATCTTCGTATAATTGTGAATTAGGGTTTTGGAAGGCGATTCGTGAGAATCCGACCGTCGGATTTTCATGAAATTTTGTGGAGATGTTGATAGGGACGATTCAGGAAGATCCGACCGTTGGATCTTCATGATAATTTTGGGGGATGATTTGAAGGGCGATCCGTGAGGATCCGACTGTTGGATCATCATATAATTTCGATCCGACCGTTGGATCGTCTTTATTTTTATTTATGAGTTGTTGGCTAAGTTTTGAATCATATTGGATTTAGGTGATTGACGGTCTTCCCTCGTGAGCGGTTTTGGGGTGTTTTGTGAAATTGAAGACGCAGCGGGATTAGAGGTGAGTAAATCTCACGCGGTTCATATTACTAACCGAGTAACTTTAATTAATTATTTGTCGTAATTGTGTGAAAAATATTTATGGAATAAATATTTGTTTTTAATCACATGGACTTGATCAACTACGGTCCATAGGTAAGTAAAATGATTTTAAATTATACAAAATGAATTTCCTGTTTTTCTTGCGTGAACTATAGTTGGTATTAGTAATTATCCCTGAGCGGATGATTATGTATATATATATTTACGTGGATATATATATGGATTGGTGTGACATTGAAGAGTGTGGAATTGGGATGATTTATTTATTATGATTTGAGATGTGACATTATCATATTTATATGTGACTTATGATATTTATATGTGGCTTTATACGTGAATTTCCATATTTATATGTGATGATTATGATCATTGAGTCATGTGGATTTTATGATGAACATTGGGGGATGTATAGAGTGTTGGGATGTAGTGCTCTGAAGACTGGGAGTCCGAAGACCGCCGGTTAGATAATAACCGAGATGTAGTGCTCTGAGGACTGGGAGTCCGAAGACCGCCGGTTAGATAGTAACCGAGATGTAGTGCTCTGAGGACAGGGGAAAAGTCCGAAGACCGCCGGTTAAATAATAACTAAGATGTAGTGCTCTGAGGACTGGGAGTCCGAAGACCGCCGGTTAAATATTAACCTAGATATAGTTGGATCCAAACAGTTGGGATGGACCAAAATAGTGATATTGTGGATTAGAGGATTGTGGAAATGTATTCGTTGTGGATTTTCCGTGTTTTGGTTTGATGTTTCCTTACAGATGTTGAGATTGTTGGTTGTTTACTTGAGTTAAAATAAACATGTTATAAAATCAACATTCCTTTCTTGTTTACTCATACGAGCTTTGCAAAAAGCTTACCGGGTTTTGTGTTGTTGCAACTCCCGGTACACTATTCAAATTGTGTAGCGGGAAATCTTGCAGGTTAGGAGAATCAGGGCGGTGATCGTGCGGGTTAGAGTAATTGTTGTAGTTTTACAGTGATTGTAATAGTGAGGTGAGTTAAGTTCAATTGGAGCTTTACAATTTTACTTTGTATAAGTGAGTTGTAATAATTAATTTGAGATTTGTAATTTGAGTGACTTGGGTTGTAGTTGATTTTTCATGTTTCGGATTTTGAATTAGTTATTCAAAATTCGGGGCGTGACATATAATCAAAATCCTTTCTTCATAAAAGTTGTTCATCTATGTCTCATATATCTGATCTCCAAATTTCAGCCATGTTGGAGTCGTTGTGAGACCTGTACACCATTTGAAGTGGGATCTGTTCAGAAGAGAATTTGCTCCGAATTTCAACAAGTAAGTTTTAAAGATTAAAGTTCTTGTTTTTGAGTTTGTATTCCTTTTCTCTTCTTTTCAGAGACTTACAATTAAAAGCGTAATTACCGTAATTCACGCTAAATGAACTAAGAGCGTTCGTAATCATGAACTAAGAGTGTTCATAATATTCGGACTACGAGCGTCTGCAAAACATCATTGTTTTGGTCTAAATATTATTGATTTTAGCTTTTGTGGAAGTTTTAAACTCCGAAACTAATATATCTTCTCTTATTATCTTCAGGACGTCGAATGAACCTAGACTCGACTTTCAAATACTTGACTCAACGGGTTCGGAATACCATAGTTGGGTAACCGACGTTGAGAACCACCTCACTTCAAAGGGAATATTGCCCATAATTCAAGCTCCTGATCCAGGCTTTGTGTTCCAACGAACACCTACAAAGCATGCACAAGCAATTATCTTGATGCGGCGCCATATGGATAAAGCACTCAGATTAGAGTACATGTCAATCAAAGATGCTAGAGACCTATGGGTAGCGCTAGAAGAGCGTTTTGGTAATATCCAAGATACCCTCCTCCCTGACTTGATGGTTCAGTGGAATAATATACGCTTCTCCGACTTTAAGTCTGTTGCTGAATATAACTCGGAAGCTCTTCGCCTCAAAGCCATGTTGAGGTTCTGTGCAAAGCCTCTCACAGAAGAGGAGCTAATTGAGAAGACTCTCTCCACCATTCCCGTCTCAGCAATTGTGATATCAAAGCAATATCATACCGAAGTCAATGCTGGACGAATTACAAGGTTTAATGAGCTTATTAATCTTTTGTCAGTAGCTGAAAAGCACGACAACATCCTTGTAAAGAATTATCATTCAAGGCCCATTGGAACCAAGAGCGTCCGTGAGACAAATTATAATGCACCCAAAAGAGGGCGCAAGCAGCAATACCCTAATAACAGGGGACATGAAAGGCGTACGGGCCCATATAACCACTCCAATAAAGAGAGAAACCGCAACTTTAAAGCGGACACACGTGGTGGTAACTCCACACGTGGTGGCTTCACACGTGGTGGCAACTCCACACGTGGGAGAGGTGGATACGATAACAATAAGGGCCGTGGAGGTCGCATCATAAGACGTGGTAGTAGCAGTAACCCTCCTAGGGAATATCCACAACGTGGACAAACTGCACCTCCAATGAAAGGAGGCAACCATAATGACGTATGTCATCGGTGCGGATCAATCGAGCATTGGTTCAAGCAATGCAATGCAAGTACTCAACTAGCTGCAAGCTACAAAGAGTATAGGCAATTCAGGGAGCAAGAAGCCAACCTTGCCGAAGATGAAGAGTGTGAAGATGTCAATCTCACCATAGAAGACTTCAAAGCTAAACAAGTGCACGAGGATGCAACAGACTTTGATTAGAATAGTCTTTTCTATTTCCCAATAATGGCAAATGTGCCTTAATCAAATTGTATTGACTCTTTCTCATGTGGCGTACCCAATGAAGTATGATGTCTAGGAAAGTAATTGAGATCAAGGTATTTAAGCGAGCCTCGCTCCACCAACATCTCTTTACTTTCCTGGTCATATCTCATTGGAATTACCAAACGGATTGAGCAATTACAATTTGTATATGTTTGATTATGTTTTGTAATAGACTTTGGGAAACCTTGATGTAATCATTGGTTATTTTCCTTATTAATAAAGCATCGCATTCAATGTCATGGACATGTGTTAATATCCCGAACTGTATTCCTTTTCAGTATGTTTTCCGGAGAAATGGAATGCCTTCTTGATAGTGGCACCACACATACTATATTACGACATAGGCAATTATTTTTATGGATGACGCCTAGTCGGTCTTCAATAACTACGATGGCAGGATCATCACAATTGATTCATGGTCGAGGACCAGCTCAATTCTTGTTGCCAAATGGCACGAATATTAATATCACTGAAGCTCTATACGCTCCTAGGGCTGGAAGAACCCTATTGAGTTTTAAAGATATAAGAGCCAATAACTTTCATGTGGAAACACATTGTGAGAATGGACAAGAGTTCCTGTGCATTATCTCTAATAACTACAGAAATAAACGAATATTAGAGAAACTTATGTGCCGCTCTAGTGGATTATATGCAACCACTATCAGAGTAATTGAATCCAACCATGTTATGAATGAAAATTTATGGGATTCTGACACATATAGACTTTGGCACGACCGTTTAGGTCACCCAGGTCAAGATATGATGCTCCGTATATTAAAAACTTCACACGGACATCCATTCTTCAAAACGAAAAGAAGTACGAACCAAAGATTGGTCGAAAGAACTACTTCATATCATTCGTTTTGCAAGGCTTGCTCTTTAGCAAAGGTAGGATCAAGACCGTCCTATGCAAAGGACACTAAAGAAAATATATCATTCTTGCAAAGAATACAAGGTGATATTTGTGGACCTATTCAACCAACCTGCGGACCATTTAGATATTTTATGGTGTTGGTTGATGCATCGACACGCTGGTCGCATGTCATGCTATTATCCACGAGAAATGCTACATTTGCTAAACTCCTAGCACAAATCATTAAATTGAGGGCTCACCACCCTGATCATCCTATTAAGTCAATTCGTCTTGACAATGCTGAAGAGTTTACATCAAAAACTTTTGATGATTATTGCATGTCCATTGGGATTGAGGTTGAACACCCTGTACCTCATGTACACACCCAAAATGGTCTCGCAGAAGCTGCCATTAAAAGACTTCAAATGGTTGCTCGAGCATTGGTTATACGCACCAATCTCCCTATTTCTGCTTGGGGATATGCAATATTGCACGCAGCTGTGCTTATTCATCTTAGGCCCACTGCCACCCAACCATTTTCTGCCTCCGAGATGGTAACTGGGTATGAGCCCGATGTCTCACACTTACGCATATTCGGGTGTGCAGTCTATGTGCCAATTGCGCCGCCACAGCGCACCAAAATGGGTCCTCAAAGACGATTAGGTCTTTATACTGGGTATGACTCTCCCACCATTATCCGCTATATAGAACCCTTGACAGGCGATCTATTTACCGCAAGATTTGCGGATTGTCACTTTGATGAGACAGTCTTCCCGTCATTAGGGGGAGACATGAACGGTAATGTTCAACAGAAAAGACAGGAATTGTCGTGGTTTGTCCCCACTCTGTCTCATCTTGATCCCCGAACAGCACAATCTGAAATAGAAGTGCGGAGAATTCTCGATCTTCAGAACGTAGCAGAATCAATGCCTGATGCGTTTTCTGATATCGCTAAAGTGACAAGATCACATATACCTGCTGCAAATGTGCCTGCAAGGATTGATGTCCCTAACACTAGAGGACATGATGCCATCTCAAGAGTACATGAGAATGGCGCCAACGTCCCCCATATGGGTGACGTAGTGGCTAGACCCACGGCTCCCGCCAGGAAGCGCGGGAGGCCCATAGGTTCGATGGATTCTCGCCCAAGAAAGAAAGCGAGTTTGGCACAAATAATCCATGAATCATCGATACAATTAATCCATCTCATGAAAATATTCCGGATTATGGTTATGTCAAAGAGACATCATTGGAGGACGCTCCAATAACAGAACCAATTCCAGAGAATAGAGAGATCTCCAAGTTACACTAGTATACATGTGTGATGATGGATAGAAATTCTATAACTATTAATGATACTTTTGCATATCAATTGCAAAAGAAATTATAGAATACGATGATATCGAACCTTGCTCCGTTGAAGAATGTCAACGAAGAGCAGATTGGTCTAAATGGAAAGATGCGATCCAGACTGAATTGGATTCACTAACAAAGAGACAGGTATTTGGGTCTATAACACTGACACCACCAAATATAAAACCTGTTGGCCATAAATGGGTCTTTGTTAGAAAGCGTAATGAGAAAAATGAGGTTGTTAGATACAAAGCCCGCCTTGTAGCGCAAGGTTTCTCACAACGCCCTAGAATCGACTACGAGGAGACATATTCTCCCGTAATGGACGTTATAACGTTCCGCTACCTTGTCAGTTTGGTAGTTTCCGAAAAACTTGACATGCAGCTTATGGATGTGGTTACAGCATATCTCTATGAGGATCTAGATTCAGAGATATATATGAAGGTTCCAGATGGACTTCAATTATCCAAATCAAATGGCTCTAAACCACGGAGCGCGTTTTCAATAAGATTGAAACGCTCACTATATGGATTGAAACAATCCGGACGGATGTGGTATAACCGTCTAAGTGACTACTTGATTAGGAAGGGATATATTAACAATGAAATATGCTCATGCGTGTTCATTAAAAAGACAAGTTCCGGATTTGCAATTATAGCAGTTTATGTCGATGACATGAATCTAATTGGAACTCTAAATGAGTTAAAAGAAACTGCTAAATATTTGAAATCCGAATTTGAGATGAAAGATCTTGGGAAAACACGGTTTTGTCTCGGAATAGAACTCGAGCACCGTAGTGATGGGATTATGATCCATCAGTCAGCATATACTCAAAAATTACTAAGGCGCTTTAATGAAGATAAAGCAAAGCCTGTGAGTACTCCCATGATCAACCGTAGTCTTGAGCCCAGAAAAGATCCATTAGGATGAGGACGAAGGCTTATTAGAGGCTGAAGTGCCATATCTAAGTGCAATAGGTGCATTATTGTACTTAGCTCAATGCACAAGACCGGATATCTCATTCGCAGTAAACTTGTTGGCTCGACATAGTTCCTCGCCAACACGCCGCCATTGGATAGGTATAAAGACAATCTTTCGATACTTAAAAGGTACGATTGATATGGGCTTGTTTTATCCCTACAGGGAGAAAAGGAAAGAAGGAATTATGGGACTAGATCCCACAAAGCAAAAAGCCACCTTCCCTCCCCTCCATCAAAATGATAATGATGTTTTGATGGGTTTTGCTGATGCAGGGTATCTCTCTGACCCTCACAAAGGTCGCTCCCAAACTGGTTATGTCTTTACCATAGGAAGCACCGCGATATCTTGGAGATCCGCAAAACAGACTCTTGTTGCTACTTCCTCAAATCATGCAGAGATTATTGCTCTACATGAAGCTGTGCGTGAATGCATATGGCTAAGGTCTGTAAATAGACACATTCGAGGAACCTGTGGTTTGAAGTCTACCACAGAAGAACCTACATGCATTTACGAAGATAATGCAGCTTGTATTGAGGAAATGAAATTAGGCTTCATCAAGGGGGACAATACCAAACATATATCGCCAAAATTCTTCTACAATCAGCAACAACAAACACTTCTAAATATTGAAGTAAATCAAGTCCGATCAGAGGAAAATGTAGCGGACTTATTTACTAAGTCGTTACCAAAATCCCCTTTCGAGAAACATGTGAGGAGTATCGGATTGAGAAGATTATCCGAACTCCCATGATCTCCAGGGGGAGTCTAAATCAGGGGGAGTATCCAGATACATACTCCACACTCAATGCGCATTGTGCTCTTTTTCTCCTTTGACCAAGGTTGTTTTTTCCCACAGGGTTTTATTACTTGGCAAGGTTTTTAACGAGGCAATTTCGAAGCGCACGGCTTAGACAAATACTATCAACATGAAATATCCAAGGGGGAGTGTTGTAGTATATATGAAACATGTTGTATTGTTCATAGTATAAAATGTCTATGTCATGTATAAGATAGGTATTTTAGGTATAGTGACTTGTGAGTCAAGCTTTATGCCAATGGGGAACAAGTGTGGCAATCATCATCATCACAACCACAATGTGGAGCTGCAAATGGAGATGCCACAAAATGAGGCTACAAATGAAGATGCCATCAAGTTGTATCATTATTTACTTCAAATGTATCCCTATATATACCTCCTTTGAATGAAATGAAATATACACTTGAATCTCTATAATCTCTCTCTCCCTCTCAAGTTAATTTATGTTCATTCCAAAGTTATTTTATGTTTGTCCTTAAACATATTGCACTTTAAGCTATATATATCTCAATATATACTTTAAGAAGGATCTGGCTCCTCTGCAGTGCAGAGGGTGTGCAGTTATGTAAATTTACTAAAATCTTGATGCTGCGTTCAATTCTTCAGTACGACCAGCTGCTCCTGTTACCAAAAGCTGCACAAGTAAAAAGCCAGAGCAATTAGGCCCTTCCACACCGATGCCTTCTTGTAAGAAACAGCGTAAGTGATAATCTGTTATGGATCACCATGAAGTTATATTTTGATGTATACTGCGTGTAAATTTTGAAGCGGCAATGTTTTGTGACTTGACCTTCCAGAATCTCTACAAGTTAGTTGATGAATCTCTTGAAATTTGAACTTATAATTTTCTGTTTCCTTTGTGATCTGAAAATAATCTATCTCTTCTAGTTAGCTACTAACAGAGATCATTACGACTTATTTTAATTTTTAATGTGACAGCTATTAACCATAAACCTTTAAATGTGGGGGAGCATACCTTTAGCTTTCCTGGTGGTGTACTAGAAGAGTCAGTAACATTGAACTTTGCCTGAATTACTTGGCACAAGGAACTGCTGTTGTTCAGTTTTGCTCATGTAAATGTGCTACTGCATGTAGGATAATCTAGAAGATATGCCGATTTTAAACTGTGAGTTGGGACACTAATGCAGGTTGGTGAATTGATTGTTTGTTTTTAACCTGAGGTGCTGAATTTGTTACTCAATTTGATTCGTTGATTACAAGTCAGAGAACTGCAAAAAAGTTTTCTTTTTTCTTGATAAACTAGTTCGGACTGTTCTCGAGCTAGTGTAAATCTATAACCGTTGGATGTTAGTCCACTATTATAGGAAGTTGTTCTGAGATTTAATGTACCACATGATTTTTCAAAGTCATTCGATCTGCTTGTGCATCTGAGTAGGGCTTTGGCTTTCTTTAGCCAGAACCGTGCCACATGAATAGATTGCTATCTAGCTTTTTGATAATCAGCCAAATATATGTTTACTTTAGCAACTGAAACAGGGTTTTTGGACTAAAAGAAGAATGTTAGTCTTAGGGGACTGAATGGTCATGGACCCAACTCCATTATGTAATTGAAAATTGCAACGAAAAATTAAAACGGGAACAATCTCATACAAATTTCAGTGTACAAAGTAAAATGGACAACCAAAAGAAAACAATGAGTGGCAGAATGGTGTGTCCACCTTCTCCAAATGATAAACTCAATCTCATACAATATTAAACGCACAACAACAGAATGAATAAATTTGAAAATTCAGAAACAGTACTAACTTAGCTCTTTGATCTGAGGAGACGATCGAGAACATTCCAAATTTATAGTCCCACAACATCCGTCTCGGTGAAAATTTATATTGCACTCTTTGCATTCAAAGACCAATCCCTTGCAAAGTATACCACACTTCTCACAAGGAAGAATGTTGTCTCTCTTATCCAGCCGAATGGGGCTCTTCCACTTACTAACAAGAGTGACGTGGTGCGCTGCATGAGCATCATGCTTGTAAGTGCTCCCTAGCTTGACATACGGATACCTCCCCAGAATGCAATGAGGATGACAATCAAACTCACAGTCTTTGCACTCGTAGAACCAATGTGCTGGATTTCTTGTCCCTTCACATACTTCACAGTAATATTCACCTAGCTCGTCTTCAACACTAGCATAGGTGAGCTTGAGAGGATGCTCGTCATATCGGTGCATACCAGTAAGAGGTAATTTAACACAGGAAATACAAAGATAGTAGTTGCATTTCTTACAACTAAAGCAGAAAAATATATCGGAACCACAACCCCTGCAATAGACGTCCTCCCATTCTGTATATAGAAGGAGCTGGTGAGCATGAGACTCATGTTTAAGAATCTTGTCCCTCCAATACATACTGCACTCAAGGTCAAGGTAGAAAAGATTGTCGCCTGCTGGAGAAGCGCATTCCTGACAACTGTATACAAAGCCTTGGTTAAAGATGCCACACATATAACACTGAAACACGCCGTCAAAAGAAGGAGCACGAGAAAGGAGTGTGAACGCATGTGAGTGAAGGAGTGGGATAAACATCTTTGCTGGTAATCGAGCACAGATATCGTGGAGAAAGAAATGGCACGACTGTTCTTGGTTCGTACAGCTGTAAAAGGTTTCAGTGATGGTATTGATGGGTCGAATGCAACCTTCACAAGTAATTGTCCTCTCATCTTGAACCAGCTCACGATGATCATTAACGAGTAACAAATGCTGATGACTGAAGTGCTCTATTTGCCCATCATCATCGAACTCCTCATCATCATCCGCAGAGAATCTGTTTGGGTTTTCTTCTTCCCGAAAATACTCAAGTATCATGCACGTAGTGTGGGAAACATAGCCACAACATTCATGACAATAATAAACAGCGCGAGATTTTTCAACACTAGAACGACAGACTACACAAAGCTGGTCCTTGGGGTAAATGTCTTCAAGAAACCAGGTTAGCTTGAGGCGATGTTGGTGCCCGGACATTTTAATGTCATGTGGTAATGAAGCACATTCCTGATGGACCAAGAGTTGGCAAATGCTACAGATATAGTAGGCGCTGCCATTCCAGTAGTCACCACAAATGTGACAATTGATATGGAGGTCAGCCAATTCCATGGGTAGCACAATGAACTGATGCTCGTGAGAGGCATCTCCAATAATGTTTTCCCAATTGGAGGCACATTTGAGGTGAAGGTTGAAATCACATATGGAACAATTGTAGCGGTATATGCAAGGCTGGTTGCAAGCATTACACAAGCAACGAACTTTGATATTCTGAATTGAATTGAGGAGAAAAAGTGGGTGTTGACGGTGCACTGGGTGCTGGATCTCACTGGGTAACTCCACACATGATTTATGGAGATTGAAGCAACATTTGTGACGTCGGTATGTATTGATGCATGTGTAGCTAGGTCCAAGTATTGGATCTTGGCACCCATCGCAAATTACTAGTAGACCAGTATATTCCTCTGCTTTATTGCCCCTCTTGAACATTAATGGATGTTCGTGACTAAAATGTTTGAAGCCTTTCTCAGAAGCACATTTTAGGTCGATGTTGAAGTCACATTGGAAACAGCTGTAAGTGAATCTGCGGCTGCAATCTTGGTCACAAGCATCACAATGGCATTCTCGTGCTCCATTTAGGTTGAGAATAAGTGAGTGTTTGTGGTGCATTGGGTGTTGGATTTCAAGAGGTAGCTCTGCACATGATTTATGCAGATGAATGGAGCAGCTTTTGTCCCTTAAATTCCTTTTACAAATGTAGCTAGGACCAAGCACGGGCTCCAGGCACCCAATACAAGAGACTGGTGGACCACCTCCAGATGGACTATCACTTAAGCTCAATATATGTTTGTGACTGAAATGTACTATACAATCGATGTTTCTGAAATTGGAGGCACATTTGATGTCAATGTCGAAGCGACATTCAGAACATGTGTAAGAGAAGCCATTGAACACTTTGCGACAAATATCACATGCATACCGACTGTAGCTTCTTGATTTGCTTGTGATAAGAAGAAGTGGATGCTTATTGTGCATAGGGTGCTGGAGATCTCTCTAGGTAGTTGTGCACATGACTGATGGAGAATGAAATGAAAACATCGGTTGCAACTGTAGTTAGGACCGAGTACTGGATCCTCACATGCTGAGCATAAAGCTGGTTGACCTGACGCTTCATGTTTGTTGAACACAACGGATGCTCGTGATTAAATGTTGAAAGCCTTTCCAATCAGAAGCACATTTAAGGTGAAGGTTAAAGTCGCATTGGAAACAATTGTAAGTAAATCTGCTGCCTTGGTAACAAGCATCACAGTGGCATTCTCGTGCTCCATTTAGGTTAAGCGTAAGTGAGTGTTGGTGGTGCATCGGGTGGTGGATTTCAAGAGGTAGCTCTGCACACGACTTATGCAGAACAATGGAGCAGCTTCCCTCCCTCAACAAATTCCTTTTGCAAATATAGCCAGGTCCAAGAACTTGCTCTAGGCATCCAATGCAAGAGACTGGTGGACCAATTCCAGATGGATTATCACTCAAGGTCAATATGTGCTTGTGACTGAAGTGTAGTATACACCCCATGTTTTTGAAATTGGAAGCACATTTTAGGTCAATATCAAAGCTACATTCAGAACATGTGTAAGAGAAGCTCTTGAAGCTTTTGCGGCAAACATCACATGCATACTGACTGTAGCTTCTTGATTTGCTTGTGAGAAGAAGAAGTGGGTGTTTACTGTGCATCGGGTGCTGGAGGATCTCTCTGTGGGTAGCTTTGCACATGACTTATGGAGAATGAAATTAGAGCATCGGTTGCAACTATAGTTAGGACCAAGTACTAGATCATCACATGCAGAGCATAAGCTGGCTGACCTGACGCTTCACCTTTGTTAAACAATAATGGATGCTCGTGGCTGAAATGTTGAAAGTCTTTCCAATCAGAAGCACATTTAAGGTGAAGGTTGAAGTCACATTGGAAACAATTGTAAGTAAATCTGCTGCTGCAATCTTGGTCACAAGCATCACAATGGCATTCTCGTGCTCCACTTAGATTAAGCATAAGCGGGTGTTGGCGATGCATTGGGTGTTGGATTTCAAGAGGTAGCTCTGCACATGATTTATGCAGATGAATGGAGCAGCTTTTGTCCCTTAAATTCCTTTTACAAATGTAGCTAGGACCAAGCACGGGCTCCAGGCACCCAATACAAGAGACTGGTGGACCACCTCCAGATGGACTATCACTTAAGCTCAATATATGTTTGTGACTGAAATGTACTATACAATCGATGTTTCTGAAATTGGAGGCACATTTGATGTCAATGTCGAAGCGACATTCAGAACATGTGTAAGAGAAGCCATTGAACACTTTGCGACAAATATCACATGCATACCGACTGTAGCTTCTTGATTTGCTTGTGATAAGAAGAAGTGGATGCTTATTGTGCATAGGGTGCTGGAGGATCTCTCTAGGTAGTTGTGCACATGACTGATGGAGAATGAAATGAAAACATCGGTTGCAACTGTAGTTAGGACCGAGTACTGGATCCTCACATGCTGAGCATAAAGCTGGTTGACCTGACGCTTCATGTTTGTTGAACAACAACGGATGCTCGTGATTGAAATGTTGAAAGCCTTTCCAATCAGAAGCACATTTAAGGTGAAGGTTAAAGTCGCATTGGAAACAATTGTAAGTAAATCTGCTGCTGCAATCTTGGTAACAAGCATCACAGTGGCATTCTCGTGCTCCATTTAGGTTAAGCGTAAGTGAGTGTTGGTGGTGCATCGGGTGGTGGATTTCAAGAGGTAGCTCTGCACACGACTTATGCAGAACAATGGAGCAGCTTCCCTCCCTCAACAAATTCCTTTTGCAAATATAGCCAGGTCCAAAAACTTGCTCTAGGCATCCAATGCAAGAGACTGGTGGACCACTTCCAGATGGATTATCACTCAAGGTCAATATGTGCTTGTGACTGAAGTGTAGTATACACCCCATGTTTTTGAAATTGGAAGCACATTTTAGGTCAATATCAAAGCTACATTCAGAACATGTGTAAGAGAAGCTCTTGAAGCTTTTGCGGCAAACATCACATGCATACTGACTGTAGCTTCTTGATTTGCTTGTGAGAAGAAGAAGTGGGTGTTTACTGTGCATCGGGTGCTGGAGGATCTCTCTGGGTAGCTTTGCACATGACTTATGGAGAATGAAATTAGAGCATCGGTTGCAACTATAGTTAGGACCAAGTACTAGATCATCACATGCAGAGCATAAAGCTGGCTGACCTGACGCTTCACCTTTGTTAAACAATAATGGATGCTCGTGGCTGAAATGTTGAAAGTCTTTCCAATCAGAAGCACATTTAAGGTGAAGGTTGAAGTCACATTGGAAACAATTGTAAGTAAATCTGCTGCTGCAATCTTGGTCACAAGCATCACAATGGCATTCTCGTGCTCCACTTAGATTAAGCATAAGCGGGTGTTGGCGATGCATTGGGTGTTGGATTTCAAGAGGTAGCTCTGCACATGATTTATGCAGATGAATGGAGCAGCTTTTGTCCCTTAAATTCCTTTTACAAATGTAGCTAGGACCAAGCACGGGCTCCAGGCACCCAATACAAGAGACTGGTGGACCACCTCCAGATGGACTATCACTTAAGCTCAATATATGTTTGTGACTGAAATGTACTATACAATCGATGTTTCTGAAATTGGAGGCACATTTGATGTCAATGTCGAAGCGACATTCAGAACATGTGTAAGAGAAGCCATTGAACACTTTGCGACAAATATCACATGCATACCGATTGTAGCTTCTCGATTTGCTTGTGATAAGAAGAAGTGGATGATTACTGTGCATCGGGTGCTGGAGGATCTCTCTAGGTAGTTGTGCACATGACTGGTGGAGAATAAACCCATGATTGGAGCATTGGTCACAGCTGTAGTTAGGACCAAGCACTGCATCGTCACATGCAGAGCATAAAACTGGTAGATTACTTGATGCTTCAATTTTTTTTTGCTGGGCTTCTCCCTTGAACAACAATGGATGCTCATGACTGAAATGCTGAAGCTGCTCCATTTCTGATTTCACTCTTTTTGTCCGTAGCCGATAACTAGTTCAATATAGATGCATGCACAAGAATTATAAATTATACTTGTAATTAAACAGACATTTTTTACATAAAATAGTTTGTAAGATATATTTACAGGACGTATCATAATTATAATGATATTAAGTCAATAATTAAATATTAAATAGTTGAGAATATAATAATGATTATTCGGTTACAATGTATTATTTATGTGATATAATATATAGCAAGGATACATAACAAATAAAGGATTATTGTAAATCCAAAAGATATGGTATTTGGTTGTAAAGTAATGTCTTATTGTATCCTCAATAGGTTAGGACTTTTAAGACATATGACTAATTTAAATACAGGGTCCCTAGACTCAAAATTGATTCGCAAAATATTCTGCCCTATTAAGATATAGAATAAGGAGACTAGACAGACTCGAAGACCTTGTATTCGTCAATGAAATCAACTGAAGCGCGCAATGACATCAGGATAAGATTAGTGTTTTATTTAATTAATGAAAACCTATGAAATGATGTGTTTCAATGTATGTATATGTATAAGGACAATCTAGATTAAAGCTTAAATGTGGTATCAAAGCAGGCCATATGCATCAAAAAATAAGAAAAAATCGGCATCTAGCCTCACCTACCAGCACGTAATTGTGGTATAGATGAGAACTAAAAACATCTTAAAAAAACTTATAAAAGCTATTTTTAATGTATGATATAGTTTTTCATTTGTAGAGCTCGAGAGGCTTGCCAAACTTTTGTTCAAAGCATAGTTCAACACCAATGTGAACTGTGACATTCTCATAAACAACTTGTTTCAATGGCCTCATTTTGGAGGCTAGGGGTAAGTCACTTGTAACTATGTTTGAAGAGATAAGAATGAAGCTAATGAAGAAGATTCAGATGAGAAGGGACAAAATGGAAGCTTTCCATGGGAATACTTGCCCCAAGGCAAGGAATGATCTAGAGAAGAATAAGGTGAAGATTGCTATGGACTGTATTCCAACATTCAGTTGAGAGATTCAAAAATGTTGAGGACCTTGGTTTAAGGACATGCAATTACAGGAGGTGAGACTTGACTGGAATCTCATGGAAGCATGCTATTTCTGCCATATTCCTAAGGATGCATGACCCAAATGATTATGTAGCTATCTGAAGATATGAGTATCTACACACTAACCTCATAATGCATGTTAATGGCATAGACTTGTGGTCAAAAAGTGAAGATCCACCAATCTTGCCTCCATAATATTCAAGGTAGCTTGGTAGGTCAAGAACAAAAAGAATTAAGGTTGCTTCAAAAATGTTTAAAATAGTGGAGCTAAACTTGGAAAGGTACAAAAATCTAAAGTGTGGCAATTGTGGCTAAGTAGGTCACAACATGACAACTTGTCAAAGGCATTTTCCATCAAAGAAAAAGAAGACTGCTACTATTAATAAGAAGAGGAAGCTTAACAGTGAAGAAGGACAAAGTTCTAAAAACAAGGTAAGTTGTAACATGTTGCTTGTAATTAGTTATTAATGCAATCTTTTTGGTAGTGATGAACGTACATTTACTGTTGTCATTGCTACAGTCTAAGAAAGGGAAAAAAACCACCCATGATCAAGAATGGGTTGAGGCAGACAGTCAAAGAAATGGTTGAGTATCAAAGGGTAACATTACACTCTCTTGTCTACTGGTTTTGTATGAACTGCTACTATGGTCAAAGCTTGACTCATGTGTATGCATTTGAATATTATGTGTGTCAAGAAAAAGATTTATGCCTTAAAGACGTTAATGGCACCAAAAAATGGGTTTGCCCAACAACATCAAGACCTCACCATCGAGTGCAACGAGCTCAAGGCTTGTACAAGCTACATCTGTCCCAACGAGTTAAAGGCATGTACAAGCTTCTAAGGCATCAAGCAAGAAGGCTGCAACACCAAAAAGTTCCTCTTAGAGGATCAGACATGTTACGTGTCGTACCTCAACTTACTCATTTACCAGTCATTAATTAAGAACGTAAACGAAAATTACTTTCATTTTAACTTTATTTCGGTACTTTTAGGGGCACCAAAAAGTTGACTTTTTGTTTTTTTCCTTATTTGAGAAAATTTTCTTCATGGAAGTTGAAGAGAACGTCAAACCGAGTTCATGGACACATGGCACGCTAAAATTGAAATTCGTATGAGTAAGATATGGTCTGTAACTTGAAGAATTCGTCAAAGTTTCAAGGGTAAAATGTACATTTCCAGCCAGCCTATATAGATTGGGGTGCCCTAATTGTTGGGGGGAACCCCTCTTTTTCTCGAGCCGTATACTCGGAGAAAGAAAGGAACCCAGTTTCGGGGTCGACCCGACCCGAAAAGGAAACCCCCCAGGTTCCGCCATCGTCCTACCATTCTAGGCCACCACACCAGCGCCATCTGGGGTGCCTCCTCCTCCTCTTTCACTTTCCAGCTGTGGTTTACTTCAAATCAAGCTTGTTACGACGAATCGAAGCTTGGAAAATCCAAGGTCGACCTGTTTTCTTTCTCCGGCCAGTTCTCCATTTTCCGGCCACTTCCTGCCGTGCCATCGGTCAAGTTTTGGAGCTGCCAATGTCCTCTTCCTAACCATACAAGTTTCTTACGCCAATTCGCAACGTAGAGGAAGAATTGAATATTTGGGAATTCTAGGGTTTTCATCGCCGTTTCGAGGTAAATTTTGGCCAACTAGTTGTGTTTCTGAATTTGTTGTAATTTTAAGAATGGTTGGGCTTCTTGAGAGGAAGATTTTGACATAGGTGGTGTCATCCAATTTGGTGGTCGAAGTGGAAGTGCGTGGGGCCCACGCACTGCTGTTAGTGACTGAGTGTGAGGGCGCTTGCCGTCACTTCTGGACTTTTGTTTTACCCCATTACATAGAGGATGATGATACGAGTGTGTGGATGAAATTTGGTAGGAATTCGTCGAACTTGAGGTTCAATAGGAACTTTCGAAGTTTCAAAAATTCGTGTATGAATTTATGATAATCCGACCGTTGGATCATCATGAATTTTCATTCGATTGTTAGACTTAGCAAGTCGATGAGATTTTGGAAGTCTGAGCCGAATCTGATGTGATTTCAGATTTTCGGGAATTTTGATGAATTATTAAATTAGGGTTTCGGGGTTTCGTCAGAATTCGAAATTTAATTCACTATTATCAAAATTCATTGAGAGTGTTGGATTTAAATGTCGATTACAGTCTGCTATTTCATATTTGATTTGTGTATTATTTATTTACTTATTTAATTTATAAATTTCGTTGAACATTTCAGTTTTTATGCTAGTAGCGAATTATGTGTCTTAGGTTTACTGTTTTTATGATTTTTGGATGTAATGGTCATTGCTGGTAATATATTGTTATGAATGTGATTTGGGATAAATGGGTTAGACTGAAAATTTGGTTGTGAATTATGGATTTTCGGATTACTATTAAATCGTGGATGTAATGATCGTTGATTGAGATAATTATGTTTATGAAATTGATATCGTTAATTATATGTGTTATGTTGTTGGAGACACTAGGAGAGAGGGAATGGACTAGTGATCTCGATAAGTAACACCAGAGAGAGGGGATGAACTACTGGATGAGATTGTTAATGTGTCACCAGAAGAGAGGGTATGTACTGGTGGCCATCAATATTGTGACACCAAGATAGAGAGGATGTACTAGTGGTCATGGTTGTTGTTATAGTACCAGGAGAGAGGGGATGAACTGGTGGCTGTGATGATTCTTGATCTGAGACATGTATGTTACAGATGTATATTTGAGTATATTTTGAACTATCTGGATCGACAAATGTCATGGCATGATGAGAATTATATTATGTATATTGGTTGCGTGTTATGGTATATTATGTTTATGTTTGATGGAGATCTGAGAGATTGTGACCACTGTTGTGTTTGAGTGGGTGGGTGGTTAAGGTTATGAAGAGCAAGTAGGGTCCAGGGGTTGAGAATTGATTTGTATGACTAGAAGTATTTAGTTGCCTTTGCAGGATTGGGTAGTCAACTTTTAGGGGAAGTTCTACTGAATTTTCAGCAAAATTTCTCCCAAGGTGGGCCCCGCAAGACTACTTCAGATTTTGGGGTGAAATCCGAGGCCGGTCCTATCAAGACAAAACTCAGGTAAAGGAGATAGAAAATCGCCGTGCAAATGGAAACTCACATTAGCCAACACAACAAAACATTTTAGACATCTTTTTTTGTGCAACCTTGTGCTGTGTCACATGGCTGCTAGCTCTAATCTTATGATGAGATGATTAGAGCTACCTTAAATGCAAACAATATATTATTAGTACTTGAACAATTAATGAGGATGTAATTAATGCTCTAATTTTTATTTTTTGGTAATTTCTAGCTCTGTTAATTGGCTTGCAAATGCTGCAAATACTATGTATCTTTGGGATTATTATGAATGTAGGTGAATGGTTGTGAATGTATAAATTTAATCTTTTACTTGAATTTATGCTTGATATTATGGATGATTCAAATTATGGTTTTTTGTTATACACATCAAGTGAATCTTTTTTAAACGTATCATGACATGACACATGGTATTTAAATTTTTTTTGCAGTTTGTGGTATTTGAGGGTTGATTTGGAGGAAAAATATGATGAAGTTTTGGGGGCATTTTAACTTCATTTGATGAAAATGGGGAAAATGAAGCCAGAGTTATATTGGACATTATATCATTGATGTGGCATACATTGAGCTGAGTTGGCGTTGAAGGGTTTGCCGCATCAGCGACTTAACGGAACATTGGAATGGAGACTTAACGGAATGGACCTATTAGGTTAGAATTGAGAGTGCATGGAATATTTTGATGAAATTAGAAGGCGAGGAATTGAATTAAAAAAAACTCCAAAAGTACATGGACTAAGCAGAATTTAGTCCTAATAATAATTGTCCGGTTACAATATATTATTTATGTGATATAATCAAAGTTCGAAAAATCGCTAGGCACTAGTCGAGCGGTGGTCAGGGGACTAACGCTCAAACGCCTAGGCGAACGCTTAGACTGGGCCTAGGCGGCTTTTATTTTTATAATTTTTATTATATTTTTGTAGCATATAATTACATAAATTATATAAGAATACATAAACTTATAAAGACTTAAAGTTGTTTCCATTTATTTATTTTTTAAGATCACATAAAATTTTCTTATTCATCCTCAATGTGTAAGCACGTGTTTTACCTTTCACATTAATTAACATGGCAAGAATAACGTGGTCGTTTGAGGACTCCAACTCACTGAGTCGCAAACCAGCAGCTTTGGGTCTCTGCTTTCCAATCTTCTTCTCTCTTCAGGTCCCCAAAATTGTCTCATGAAAAATTTTCAATTCTACCCATGGCTTTGTAAATTAGCACAAGGGCGACTTGTCCTTCAGAGAGGCATGGATGCAGATCTTCGATGACTACCCCATCAAGTACGAAGCAGAGCATCTCCCGTCACCAATATTCTCCATATCAACTCTCATCTCTAATTCCTTTAGCAGGCCCTTCTCAAGAGATCAAGACTCGATCTTCGGAGCCCCGAAAGCCCAAGACTTTAAGAACATCTTCGGCGGCTAAGCCAGGTTTCCAGCAATTCCACCTTTGAACCTTCAATTCGGATTCCACCGAGTCGCCGCCGTCGAGCTGAGAAACCGCCTAGGCTGCCTAGTTGCTTGCCCAAAACCCACTCTGCCCATCCCACTGATTTGCCATTACTCGAGGCGGAAACCCACCGCCCAGCGCCTAGGGGCCGCCTAGCTGGCCTGGGGGGCCGAGTTTTAGAACATTGGATATAATATGTAGCAAGGATATCTAATGAATAAAGGAATAATGTAATCCTAAAGATATGCTATTAAAGTTATTTGGTCGTAAGTCTTGTCTTATTATATATTCTATAGGTTAAGACTTTTAAGACATATGACCATAATATTAATATAAAGTCTCTAGGCTCGCAATCGATACACAAAACTTGGGATACTACTATAACTAGAAGTTAAATTTTTGGTGTCAAAAGCTTCACCAAATGTTGAAATGCCCTAAATACCCTTTAAACATGAAGTGTTGAAGGAAATTCATAATTAGTGTGTCTAGCCCAATGACCAAAATATCAAATATTGAGGAAATATGGATGGTCCGAAAAATGAAAATTTCGATGGAAATATCGGTATTGGTAAATATTCAAGAAAAATGATGGAAATTTAGAAGAAAAAAACGTGGAATTTTGAAATGAAAACTTTAAGAGATGTTTATTTCATCAATTATCTACTATATTTCAAATTAAAATGTTGAACCAACATTATGACATAATGAGTTATAATAATTTAAGGTCAATACTAGTATATTGAGTCACTAACAGTTCTTGAAATGTGATATAATAATACTTAATATTATAGATAATTATTGTCTAAATAAAGTCTCTATAACATAGGAGTTTACTGCCCAGCATCATTTGGTCTAGTGGCATAAGTCTCCCATTTGTAGTAGAATCAATATTAAATATTAACGTATCTAATTTTATATTAAAAATATAGGAGCAAAAAATGAAGTTGCGGAAGATGGTGTCATGAGTTTAAATGTTTAATGAAAATAATTTTCTATTCTATTTATAGATATAAAATTTTTGAAAGGTTTAAATTAGGAATGGTTGTTAAATTTTATATTTTGTACGTTGTTTTGAGATTCATAAAAAAATTAAAAAAAAAATTCTCAAAAATGAATACAAACATATATATATATCAGCCCTTCTTGGCTGCAGATATCCGCACCTAAGCAAAAGGTGCGGATTTCCAGTTTTTCCCTACTTTTCGATCATATTTTCACATCTTAACCGTTCAGTTTTTAGATCCTATTGTATAGATCACTTCTGCAAAGTTTCAGCCAATTTGATGATCGTTAAAGCATCCAAAACTGCAATTTATCATTATAAACACGAACGGTTCCGGTTCGACAGATTCGGTTTGTTCGTGTAAATTGCAGTTTTGGATGCCTTAACAATCATCAAATTGGCTAAAATTTTGTAGAGATAATCTATACATTAGGATCTAAAAAATGAACGGTTAAGATGTGAAAATATGATCGGAAAGTAGGTAAAAATGGGAAATCCGTACATTTTGCTTAGGTACGGATATCCGCACCTGAGCAAGGTTGTATATATACAGGGCCCTTCTAGTGAGGGATTCTTTTTTTTGGTCTTTTATAGGGATAGGCATCAGACCAACTTTTTGATCATATTTTCACATCTTAACCGTTCAGTTTTTAGGTCCTAATGTATAGATCACTTTTGCAAGACGAATCACAAGGTTTCATGAGCTCATTGGAGCTATGAATGTCGCTGAAAAGCATGACAATATCCTTGTGAAGAACTATAATTCGAGATCTGTGGAAATAGAGCATATTCTGGAATCCAATTATAGTCGCACCTCTAAGAGAGGGCGCCAAGAGCGAAACCCTAATCTTAGGATACTTCTGGATTCTTTCCATATAATCGCTCTACTTGGTCTACTTGGGAAGGTAACCGCCAAAATAGGCGAACATGGAACCGAAGAGATAAACGTGGAAAGAGAGAGGGAGGAAATGCCTCTGGCCATGTTGGTGGCGCCACCAACACTAAGAGCCATCTAAATGACGCTTTCAAAGCGCATCAATCAATGGAGTTCGAGCAAAGAGATGTATATTCTCGATGTGGAGTGTCCGATCATTGGGCACACATATGTAGAGCTCGTGAAGAACTTGTTACCTCCTACAAAGCATATTGTGAAGCAAGAGAAGCTCACTATGTGTGAACAAGAAGATCAAGAAGATGATCTAGAGTGAAGGGTTGAAGACTACAAATCTGGCTGGGATCAATAGATCGCCAATTCTGTTTAAGTCTTTATTTTTCCAAGAGATGTAATAGGCAATTGCCATATACTTTGTAGTAAATGCCAATGGTTTAGTCTTTCTTCAAAGTAGGCTCACCCAAAGTAAGTGTGATGTCTAGGAAGGTTATGAGATTAGTGGTACTTAAGCGAGCCTTGCTCCACCGACATCTCTCTACTCACCTGGTCACATTTATTTTGGAATTACCGAAAGAAGTTAGATGACTACCATTGTTTTGCATTAGCTAGCATTTGGATTAGATTCTCCTAATGGTTAAGAGACAATGATGTACTCTGTTGGCTTATGAATAAAATTTCGAGTTCTTTTCATTATAACTCCATTTTGATTCTGAGCATATGACTTTGTGACTACGATGGCTGGGCCATCAGTATTAATTCAAGGACATGGAATATCCCAAGTTCCACTTGCCAAATGGCACCTTGATTACAGCTGTCACAGAAACTCTCTACGCTCTTAGGGAAAATTGTACCCTATGAATAGCCAAAGAATTCCATGCGAAAATGCATGTAGAGAACGGAAATGAGTTCCTTTGCAATACCTTTAATGATTGCGAACAAAGACGCATCTTGGAGAAGTTTATGTGCCTCTCTACTGGACTCTATGTCACTATTCGAGCTATTAATCCAATAAAAATTATGAGAGAAGATCTCTTGGATTTAGACACATATTGGCTTTGTCACGACAAGATAGATCATCCTAGTCATGATATGATGATCCGTCTACAAAAGACTTCACACGGACATCTTTTCTCTAGAGCGAAATGAAGCATGAATCAAAAGTTGATTCCTAGACTAAGTGTGACCGACGCTGCTGCCTAGGGCACCGCCTCCATCCACCATCAGCTTAGGGCTGATGTAGTTCCTATCCATGACGCCACGGATGGCGTCCATCATGGTGATGGCGCCCCAGGTGATGCTGCAATCACCAACTTGCTTCAAATAGCTTTTTAGACGCTCAGGCCCAACCAAAATCCTCATTAGTTGCTTCTAAAGCCTCTCGTTCATTTTTACAAAGCCTGTTCCTTAGGGAAATTAGGACTGAGACCGTCCTATGCAAAGGATATGAAAATACTCATTATTTTCTTACATAGAATCCTTAGGGATTCTGTGGACTAGTTCAACCAACTTGCGGACGTTTAAATATCTCATGATGTTGGTTGACACGCAAACACGCTGGTCACGTGTTGTGCCATTGTCCACTTGTAAATGCTGCTTATGCTACACTCCCCGGATCATCCTATTCAGTCAATCAAATTTGACATTGCTAGAGAGTTTACATCGAAGACTTTCGATGGTTATTGCAATGGGACTGATGTTAGACATCATATTCCCACGTACACACCCAAATGGTCTCGCGGAAACGACTACAATGGTAGTCTGGACATTGGTAATGCGCACCAATCTCCTTATATCCGCTTGGGGGGATGAAATATCGCATGCAGCTATGCTAATTCGTCTACGACCCACCACCACTCAATGAACCTCTGCGTCACAGCTAGTGACTCGGTACAAGTATTGTACTTATGCATATTTGAGTATGCCATTTATGTGCCAATTGCACCGCCACAGCGCTTTATGATGGGTCCTCACAGACGAATGGGCAACTACGTTGGATTTGAGACTCCAACAATCATCCGCCACTTCATGCCCTTGCTAGGCGATCTCCTTACCGCTAGATTTGCGGATGTCACTTTGATGAGACAGTCTTCCCATCGTTAGGGGGAGATAAGAACACAGATGTTCAACAGAAACTACAGGAATTGTCTGTCCCCACTATGTCTCATCTCGATCCCTGTTAAAGTGATGAGATCACACAAATATGCTGCAAACATGCCTGCAAGGATGGACGTCCCTACGAGAGGACGTTGCGCCACCCTACATGGAGGTAGGCATGGCGCCAACGCCAAAGAGAGTGGCACTCTGGCGTTACAGGCCATGGCCCCAGCTAGGATGCATGGGAGGCCCGTGGGTTTCGAAGGATACTTTGGCACATTGCAATCCTTTGATCATCGACACTCAAAATCCGTCTCATGAGCATCTTCCGGGTTATGGTTATCATTGGGGGACGCCTCAACGTCAGAACCTATTCCTGAGAATATAGAGCTCTATGAAACTTACACTAGTGTACATGAGACGTGGGATAGAAACTCCATCATAATTGATGATGTAGTTGCGCATTTCATACGGATGAGTTTGTTGAGTAAGATGATATCGAACAACGCTCCGTTGATGAATGAATGCCAACGTAGAGAGATTTGGCCTAAATGGAAAGATGCGATTCAGGTTAAGATGGATTCTCTAACGAAGAGGAAGGTTTTCGAGCTAGAGATGCCAACACCTCCTAACATAAAACCTGTTGACTAATTGGTCTTCATTAGAAAGCGTAGTGAGAAAAAGATATGGTAATCTCGCCTTATGGAGCAAGGCTTCTCATAAAACGCCCTGAAATCGACTACGATGAGACAGATTCTCTCGTACTGGATGTCATTGCACTCCACTACCCTATCAATTTGGTAGTTTCTGAATAACTGAACATGCAGCTTACAAATGTGGTCACTACGTATCTCTATAGGGATCTAGATACGGAATATACATGAAGATTCATGGTGAACTTCATTTTCCCAAGTCAAGTGGCTCTAGACCATGGAGTGCGTTTACAAAGAGGTTGAAATGCTCGCTAAAATGACTACTTGATTGGAGGGGATATGCCCACGCATTTCCATAACAAGTTTCGGATTCCATCATTGTTCATGTTGGACATGATCTTCATTAGAAGCCCATAAAGAGTTAAGGGAAACTGCTGAACACTTGAAATCCGAGTTTGAGATGAAGGATTTTGGGAGAACATGATTATGTCTCGATTTGGAACTTGAGCATCGTGTTGATAGATGCTTAGGCATTTGACAAGGTCAAACCTTCAAGCACCCCTTGATCGTTCGTAGTCTTGATCCTGAAAAGGATCCTCTTCGTTCGAAGGATGATAATGAAGATGTGTTAGAGGCAGGAGTGCCTTACTTGAGTACAATAGGCGCATTATTATACTTAGCTAAATGCACAAGACTGGACATCTCATTGACAATGAACTTGTTAGCTAGATATAGCTCTGCGCTAACTCGACGCCATTGGGTTGGTGTAAAAGATATCTTTCGATACTTGAGATGTATGATTGATATGGGCTTATTCTATCCCTACAAAGAGATGATGGATTCGGACCCATCACACACCAGGAACGCCGCCAACGCTGGCCTGCGTTCTCTATCCCCATCCCAAAACGATATAAGTGTTTTGGAAGGTTTTGTTGATGTTGGGTACCTCTCTGACCCACACAAAGGTCGCTCCCAAACTGGTTAAGTGTTCACCATGGGAAAAGACCATGATATCTTAGAGGTCTACAGAACAGACCGTCGCTATATCTTCGAACCATGCAGAGATTATTGCTCTTCACGAAGTGGTTCGTGAATGTTTATGGATTGGATCCATAATCATGCATGTTCGAACAATTGTGGTTTGAAGTCTACCACAAGATGAGCCTACGAGCATTTAGGATAATGTTGTTCGTTTTGAACAAATGAAGCTAGGCTACATCAAAAGCGACAACACCAAGCATAATCAGCAACAACAGACTCTCCTCAAGATCAAAGTGAAATAGGGTCAATCTGAGGAAAATATGGCAGACTTGTTTACTAAGTCATTGCCCAAATCCACGTTCGAGAAACATGTGGCAAGAATTGGCTTGCAGAAATTATCTGAACTCTCATGATCGTAGTCATCAGGGGGAGATGTCTACATGTTCACCTCGAAACGTGAAGGGTGTGTTGTGCTCTTTTTCCCCGTCGACCGAGGTTATTTTTGTCCCACTGGGTTTTTGTTACTCGGCAAGGTTTTTAACGAGGCAACGAGAGATGCACCACGTTTGGGCAACACAAGGGGGAGTGTTCAAGTAAAACCCTAGTTTGTGTTTGGCCCAAACTCTAGGTTACTTGCTCTAGTGGTAATAGGGTTAAATTAGAAGGATTTACATTCTTATTCAATGTACGATTACTTTCCTTGTATGATTGAGATTCTATGCATTGTAATCCTCTATATAAAGAGGCTCCTATTATCAATGAGAATACACAGCAAATTTCTCTCAATTTCTGATTCCCTAAAACAATATATATATATATATAATATATATATATATATATATATATATATATAGTTGTAGTTGTAAGTAAGCATGCCGATTCCTATATTTGCCGGAGTGATTGAGCTTTTTGCAGTTTTCCTCAACAACCAAGGTTCGACACTAGGTAAGTTGTAAGCATGATTGGCTTTTTGTTTCAGATTTGAAATCAGGTGTGGGGCCCAAATTGGGCTGTTATGCCATGAGACAAAAGGTAAATATTGTGAATTTCACGATAATATCAGACTTTTCCCGAAATTTCAGGAATTTTCAATGAAAATTTCTTGGTATGTCATGATAATATCGGGAGGCTTAAAAAACAAAATATTGCCGAAATTATCAATTTTTAAGACTTTGGTCTAGCCCAAACAGATTTCCTTATCCTAATTGTAATAGGGGTAGATTATTCTAGATATCCTATTCTTTATTAGAATAGGATTCTTTGTACTCAAAGAGATTATGCTATAAATATGAAGGCTCCCATTTTTGAAAGGTTACTTATGGTTGTTTGGGCTGTTTGGCGCAACCATAATGAGATGCTTTGGTCAGAAATAGACTTATCAAGCCATCCTTATCAGCTCTATGGCTTGGTATGAGGAATTTCAAACAGCTAAGGGCTGGGTTACACACACAAACAGAAGATACAAGCTGCGAAACATGCTTGGTCTCCACCTAAGTATAATCAATTGAAGCTTATGTTGATGGAACCTATCTTCCTTCTAGTTCTATTGGAGGAATAGGGGGTTTTCTGAGTTTCATTTTGTTGCTAGTTTTGCAAGAAGAGTTCAACATGTTACCTCTGCTAAGTAGGTTGAGCTTTATGCACTACAACAAAAGTCCTCATTTCCGACGGCACAAAATTGCCCTCGCAAAAAGACTCCTTTTTCGACCACAAAAAATGGTCGTCGGAAATGTTCTGTCAAAATATATTTTATTGAAAATTAAATTGAGTGGGAGGAAACAAAATTGCTGACAAATTTCAACGAATAAATCTCGTGAAAAACATTTTCAACCACTTTTTCCGACTACAATATCATTCTCGGAAATATTAGACTATATTTTTCCGACAGAAAATATCAATTTCCGAGGAAAATTTGACCCTCGAAACTTATTCATTTTCGATGCCAAATAGTCGTCGGAATTAAATATTCTTATCGGAAATAGTTTTTTCCAACCACTACTATTTGTCGGAAATAAGTCCTTGGAAAAAAATGGATTGGCTAGCAACCAACTGTTTCCTACAAGCAATGAATTATTTCCAACAAACATCTTTTGTCGGAAATACTATTTGTCGTCATTGAGGAGTAACAATTTCCGACCACCGAAAAATTATTTACGACCACATCTGGCTGTCGGAAATATATCTTGTTCCGAGGGTTGGTCGGAAAAAGACTATTTCCGATGATATTTTTTCCGAGAACCACCGAGGGCACCTAGCTGTTGGAATAGTTTTTTCCGACAGGGAAGTGCCTTTTCCGACCAAACGCCACCCTTAGAAATGACTATCATTGTTGTAGTGATGCAATCCGTGCTGGCTTGGATTTACTTAAAGCTGTGTGGGTTGGCAATTCCATTTTGGAAAGTGATTGTCTGATGGCAATACAAGATCGATGTTACTTCTCCTGATCCTAACGTTTCAGAGTATGGGAACTTAATTGATGACATTCAAGTTAGCTTATCTTTGCTTCCATTGACTGCCAATCAGCATGCTTGCAGATCAACAAATATGGTGGCTCATAGATTAGCTAGCTTTGCTTTTGAATCTAATGTAAACACTGAGTGGTTCACTCATGCTCCAGAAATCATACTGGATGCACTCATATATGATTGTAATCATCGTCCTTAGTTAATACAATTCAATTTTCTTCAAAAAAAATAAATTTGATATTGTGCTTGTAATTCTATAAATGGAAGCCTATATTATCAATGGTATATACATCTACTTTCTCTCTTCTCTTTTTCCTACAATATAAAGAATTATCTAACATAATTATCATGGTAAACTAACAAAACACAAAGAACGTAAAATTGAGAAAGTGGGTGAGAAAAAAACTTCCACCATCACCTCCTTTCAACAATAACATGTGCATCGCACTGGTATTGAGGTTAGTTGAGATATAGCCAAAGGAGATTGGAGAGACCAGAAGATCTTATATTTGGCAACAATATCAACCGAAGCTACGACACCGGGACAAGGTCAAGATTTTGTTTAATTAATCGAAACTTATGGAATGATGTATGCATATGTACAAGGACAATCTAGATTAAAGCTTGCATATGTTTCGATATTCCAGCAAATTAATAAGATGCATGACTAAAATATATTAACGGGAGATTAATTAAGCTACATATTGGTAAGTCGCACCATGGCAATATTCTAGTTAAATTGAAGAATTTACAGAGCAAAAAGATAGAGTAATTTAAGCCAGAAATGCGTACCTTATTCAAGAAACAAATTTTCGGAAAATGGTTCTATAGTCGATCTAAGAAACTGAAATGCATGTATTACGTCGATACCATAGCTGTGGACTTCTGGATATATACCATTGCTGTGGACCTCTGGTTACGGAGGCTGCACTTGCTATTTCTTATAGTGAGCTGATAGATTAGATGGAGAGATATACGCAAGTAAAGTATATTAACAGCATATGAATGAAGAGATCAAGAGACATCGACAGCTGGGAAAATAAAGAAGGCAAGAATACAGAACCTGTTGCTTTTATGCTGTTCAATTTGCTTTTATTTACAATCAGTGAGCTTAAATATTAATTTTGGCCTCTCTCTTTTTGACCAGTGCAAGACGAAATTGCTTGCTTTAGTTTTACGGCATGTCCCCGAAGGAACTTTAGTTAGCTCTCACTTTATTCTTTTTCTTTCTCAGGTTTAATTGGCCTTTTCTTTTAGTTTCATACTAACTTAATTCCCTTTTCCGTTGATAACTTTTGATACCTATTATCCAAGATGAAGCTATCGACTAGGATACAATTAATGAGTACTTAGTATGGTAATTTTTTTTTGGTCCTTGACCCAAAGCACCAAAATGAGGCAAAATTATCTCACTTAACCCAGCATTTTGGTTAAATCTTAGACTTAGGGGTCCATCTTCTACTGGTAAGTTTTCTATTAAATCTGCAACTTGGTTACAACTATCTGATACTCAGAAGCATGAACAAATTTCCCTCATTAATAAACTTCGGAAATGAAATGTGCAACCAAAGGTTAGATTATTTGGCTGGCTACTCCTAAGAGGTAGATTAAAAACTAGAGATAGACTTTCGAGATTTGGAATGATAAAGGATAATTCTTGTTCCCTTTGTCATGAAGATAATGAAACGGCTAAACATCTCTTTGGCTACTGTAAGTTTGCTACAGAAGTCTGGACCCTTGCTGGCATTGACTACCCAATTAATTGGGAAGAGGGCTACCTTAAGGTCTTTAAGGAGCTCTTTCTGTTATAGCCTTTTAACAATGAGCTGTTTGGTAAAGTTATTACTATTTGTTGGCAAATTTGGAAGGGTAGGAATGATGCCATTTTCAGGGGTGTTACCCCTAACCCGAGATCTACCACTGCGATTGTTGCTGCTACCCTGCAGAATAATGCCTTTCACCTAGATATCTCTAGAGGTGTCCTGCCATCGTCTCATCCAAACCAAATTAAATGGCTAGCCACCTTCTAGAGACAATATTAAAATCAATTCGATGGATCTGTTTATCAAGACTCTGTTGCTGGAGGTTTTGTAATCAAAGATCCTTTTGGAAGACCTCTGTATGTAGCCACTAAACATGTTGAGAAGACTTCTATTCTGGTTGCTAAGGCCACTGCCCTTCGCAATAGTCTAGAGTATACTTGGAAGAAAGGTTACCGACGTTTAGAAGTGGAAGGCGACTCAAAGCTTATAATCGATGTTGTCCGAGGTACAATTAACCCACCTTGGAGATTGGTCACGCTCATCAGGGATATCAGAAAGCTTGCTAATTGCTTCCAATCAATTTCTTTTAAACATGTTTTCCAAGAGGCAAACTTTGTAGCTGATGCTGCAATAGCAAATCTAGGTCATACTTGTACTCATGAGGCTTCTTGGAGGGATAGAGTACGTCGTGAGGCCTCTAAGGGCAACTCCAATCATGGGCACCATTTGGGGGTGCTAATCTCATTTTAGCACCCTCTAGTTGCACTATTCATATAAGACTCAATTCTCATCTCCAACCATGAGGTGCTATTTTCACTATTCTTGACTAAAATATAATATGAGTATAATTTTGATGAATATTATATTAAAATATGTTAATTTAATTAAATAAGGTAAAAAAAAATTTAACATTTTATCATAATATTTAAAAATTATTCTTATTATTTAATGAATTAAAAAAAAAATTTTAATTTTTTTTTTGTGTCGGCATATACCACAAAAGTGTCGGCACATACGACAAAGAATCTAACTATTTAGAAGATATTTTGATGTTTTGTGTCGGCATATATGCCAAACAGCCGAATTTCGATGTGATATCAGCGCCACGTGTCAATCTCTAATTGGCTGTCCAAATTACGGTCGAGTCTTTGTCCGCCATGTGTCATATCTTATCTAATGAAATGAACTCAATCCGTCCATAAATATGGGGTCATTATCATCCTCATCTCTCACAAATTCACAAACACTTCTCATATCCAAATCACACAAATCTTTCTTTCTTTTCCGTTTTGATTTTGTCAAACCATTTCTGCAATGAATTGTTTGACGAAATGGTTGCAGAAAGATCAAGAAGAGGCCGTCACGAGAAGCCGTCGACGAGCCTTGATGATGTCTGTCGCTACCTTGCAAATCCAAACTCTGGAAGATGAGGATTCACAATGGGGTGGCTCTTCAGAAGGTCGTACCTATAAGGCCAGGGATCGAGAGCTAATGGATCTTCGACTCAAAGTTCAATACTTCATGGATCCGTGCATGTATGAATCAAACATATTTCACAGGCGATATAGAATGCAACCTTGGGTTTTTGACAAGATGATGTGTGACGTGGCCAACTACGATCCATATTTTGTTCAAACAAGAGATGCTTGTGGGAGACTCAGCTTATCCACTGAACCAAAACTGACATGCGCCATGAGAATGCTCGCATATGGCATCACAGCTGATTTCTGTGATGATTACCTAGATATTGCGAAAACCACTACCATTGATATTTTTGAGCACTTCACAAAAGCAATCTAGAATGTGTACCATGAGACTTACCTCCACCGACCAACACCGGAAAATTTGCGACTGCTGCTTGACAAAGCTGCAGAACGGGGATTCCCGGGGATGATCAGTAGCCTTGATTGTATGCATTGGCAATGGAAAAATTGTCCCACCGGATGGGCAGGGCAGTATACTGGCTACAAGGGGAAACCCACAATCATCTTAGAGGCGGTGGCCTCCAACTATACCTGGATTTGGCATGCCTTCTTCGGACTTCCAGGTTCCTTGAATGATATTAACGTCCTTGGATGTTCACCATTGTTCAATGATGTATGCACCGGTGAAACCCCTGAAGTGAACTACCAGGTACATAATAGGCATTATTGTCAATGTTATTACCTAGTTGATGGCATATACCCTAAGTGAGGGTCCTTTGTACAAGCAATCCGAAACCCGAGGTCGCCGCAGACACAACATTTCACAAGGATGCAGGAAGCATACAGAAAAGACGTAGAGAGAGCATTTGGTATTCTCCAAGCTCGTTGGGCAATCATAAGAGGACCAGCTCGTGGGTGTAGTAAGGAGAACCTTCAATGATGACGTGCATTATCTTGCACAATATGATTGTTGAAGATGAGCATGATGAAGATGAAGCGCAGCCATTTGATCCGGATGATATCCCAACCAGACCAAGGAAAGCAGAGATATATAAGAGACCAGTAATGGACACCGATGTTGATCGCAATCTGCAACAACTAAATCAATTCTTGCGTCGTTATAGGGAGGTTAGATGTCCAGTGATGAATAAAAACCTCCAAGATGATCTAGTCGATCACCTATGGACCATGAAGTTACAAGCCAATCAGAACCACCAGTGAGCAATTTTTTTATTTTTTTTTTGTGCTTTCAAAGTGGCCATGTTGTCATGATAAGTGGTCATAGCCTACTTTGGTTGTATTGTTGTGTGGTATGCTTTTACTTTGTGTTGTATGCTTTTAATTTGTGTGGTGTGCTTTATTATGAAAATAAAAGTTCAATGCTTTTTTACGAAGATGATCTACTCAACAAAATAATTTTTATTATGATAAATTAAAACACAAACCATTCAAAGCAACTAACAATATTAATTACATCCAAGATGTCTCGCCAAGTGGATCATAAGTGGTCAATCTTGTGTTATCTCCTTCAGGGGGTGTAGGATATTGAGATTGTTCCGGGACGCTTGAAGTTTCAGCCTCCTTATCAATTATTTGTTGTTGCTTCCTCTCCCAATAACTCCTCTTTCTTGGGGTGAAAATTGATGGATCCACCTGCATCGTGCGAGCATCCTCAGCGCGTTGCTCAATTAATTGACCTTCCTCAAACTGTCTTTGCCTTTGTTGGTACTCGCGTTCGGTTTGTTCATAACATTTCTGCATTTGAACTCGTAGGCCATCCGCATCCTGCTTATTGCCTTTTTTCTTAGCTAGCTTCTGTACTTTCTGTCCTTGAGGACGTGCCTTTCTTGATGACAGAAGCTCATCCTCAGTAGTGGTTGTTTCATCGTCATCCAAGTTGACATGATTAGGAACACTAAAGTGGGTGCTTTCCATTGATGGCGTTTTCCCAAACTTTTCCGTATTTTTCAAGTATTGCCAACAATGCTCAAACACAAAATCGCAACCTTCCGAGTCGTAGTACGTTGATTTAACATTCATGAGCTACATATAATATTAAGTAAATAAAATATTTAAAAAAATTTGCTTAGTATAAATCGATCAATAAACTATATAACAACATTTTACTTTTAACAACTACATGAGAAATAAAAAAATAATCATTATTGAACATATTTCAATATAATTACCTCGTCCTCCATATTTTCGCCGCTTCTTCGTTGAAAGTGTTCGACCTTGTTAAGAGCTTGGCGCCACTTCATACATGCCGGACTTATTCTCTTCCAACGAGCGTGGCAACTAGAATGTGTTCTCTCCATGCAACCGGCAGGTTTGTGAGCATTGTACTCCTCCGCCACACGACTCTACAATAAATCCGACTTTTGATCTTTTCTGACGCAACCATCACCCCCAACGGTGATCCAAGCTTGGCAAAGAATAACTTCTTCATTATGCCTCCAAGAATCCCCTCTTGGAGGCATTTTTTCCAAGACAAAAAAAAAAAGGAAGATATATTTAAGAACAAGAAGATGGGTTAATGAATGGAAAATTGTGAAGGAGATGGAGGATATTTGGTGTGAGGAAATAGAAAAGAATGGGTAGGTATTTATAGAATTTCCTACAATTCACTATTCCAACGAGTAGATTTTTTTCCCTTAATTTTCTGGTAATTCTTTTATTTTTTTGGAACAAAAAGGATATAATAACCCTTCAATTAATAAGAGTCGTAGATGAGTTTTTTTCCCTCAAATCTGAGCCATCAGATCGAAAATAGATCCGTTCAGTAAAAAAAAAAAAAAAACGGGGCAACATCGGACCGCCCATATTTAAACATGATCAATCAGGACCATACATTTCATGACCGTTGGGGGTTCCAACGGTCACCAGGGGACAGAACTTGGCGCGGGCCCCACATCTGCAGACGAAAAAGCAGAGCAGATGATGCGCGTGTGCTCTCTCTTCCCTTCAACTGGCGCGCGCTTCTCCTTCAATTTCCAGCTCTGGCGCATTTGTTCCTCTTTTGGGCTGAGACAGCAAGTGGGCTGGCCCCCATCTACAGTGACAAGTCCTGGTCTTGGAAAAGTCTCAAATATGAGACTACAAATGAGTCAAAGTCCTATATTTATAGGACCAGGCCCCCTAAAAACACATGGTTTAGAGATCCAAAGTCTCAAAATGGCCCAAAATCTGGTTTGACACCCGAAGGTTGGAGTTGCCCTAATGCTTTGTTGTTTGACAGTGTAAACTCTGGTTGCCCCAGAAATTTTAGTATCTAATTTACTTTGCTTTTCAAAAAAAAAAAAAAAAACACACACACACACACTTTATACTTACCCCTCTCTCTTTGTTTGCTTCGAATTAAATGTTAGAATGGCTAACTTACCTTTTTTGTTATCAAAGAAACTGATTATACAACGCATGCATGGACCGTTGCTCAAGTCTTGATTGATATGGATCAGTGACTATGGCCATTTCAAGTGATTTGATGAGGTTAAGATGAGCTTCAGTTAACTCAAATGATAAAATCCTCGGAATTTTTTTTCTATTTTTTGTGCTGTTGCACTTCTAATCTAACTTTTTGTGATGTCGAAGTACAATTAGTTATGCATATTTCCAGCCTTTATTCCTCCTTGATGCTGCATTCAACTCTTCAGCTAGAAGGGCCTGCATTCAAAGTTTCAAACCCTTCCGGTCTTACTTCTTTTGCCAACGAACTTGCACAAGGACTAATAGCACAGGCTAGACCTACTGCAGCACATTCATTGAGCAGGATCATCCAAATGGGATTCATATATGGTTTTAATGAGGATGGAGTGATTTTCACTGATGATCGACTGAAAACTTTATTTGTGGAAGATAAGAGTTTTCGGATGCTGCATTTAACTCATCAGAGAAGCTGCTCTTGTTAGAAGAAAGCGCACAAGTTAGAAGCGTGAGCAATTAGCCTTCCCACCAATCCCTTCTTGCAAGAAGTAGTACTGTAAGTGATAATGTGCTATTGATCGCCATGAACTTATATTTTGATGTATTTTGATAATAGCCTTCATGTACATATATGGGTCCGATGTACAATTGGGATTAACATATGGTGGGTGACATGGTAATGTTTAATTAACATATGATATGTGCAGTTTGTCACTATATCTTGTATGTTCATTTCTTTGTTTTTTTTCATTGTATGTGCCTTTGAAGAGGCAACGTTGTATGACTTGACCTTTCTGAATGTCTACATGCTAGAGCCAGTAACCAGCATAAGAGCTGCTATTGTCCACTGGTTAGTGTATATAAGCTTAAGCTGGTTACTAAAACTTGCCGGAATTGTTTCAAAACTTGGAATAATAGCTGTTGCTTTGTGTCGCTCATGTGGAAAATTAATTACATCAGGATAGAATGGAATCCAGTCTTTGTTTTTATTCTGTATGACATACACATAAGATATAGCCGATTTCAAGCTTATGACTTGGGAAGCACACTGGTGAATGTGTTATTTGTTTTAACCCGAGTTACTGATTTTGATACCCGTTTGATTCTGTGATAACTGCAGAACCTTTTTCTTTATATTTTATTTTTATATTTTTTTGCTAGATAATAATAGAGCTGTAGATCATATTGTGATACCAAATTTCAACACTCTTGACCAAATGCCACTATGTCATTTAGTTTAGTGGCATAAGTCTCTCCTTTATAAATAGGAGGTTGTGAGTTCGACTCACGATAGAGTGGTTGTGTATGAGTTGTTTATGTGATTCAAAAAAAAAAAAAAAAAACACTTCAACACTCTTTCGAACTCGAGAACATGTAGATTCCTTCCTATGTAAAACCATAGTTTAAAGTAGCCACTAGACACTAGCTTCAATAAAATCATAAAATTCGAAAAACATCTGAATCCAATGAATCAAACAATGAAATGTTGAAATTCTGTTCGGGTTACTCGCAGTGTACCCAAAGTGATCCTGACTTGAAACTCTCCCTGCAAAAGTATCATTTGGCAGTGGTAACTTGGTCAACAATTTTCAGTGTCAAATTTTTCTGGGTATTTCTACAATCAAAAGGAAAGTAATTAGAAATTAGAATACCCCTTTTGACGGCATAGTAAGTATCCTCTGCAGGACTGCAGCAACTTTGGTAACCCGATCTGAACCAATCAACACATATGAAAACCCAGAAAAACAAAAAGCGATATTTAATTATTTACATTCGGTGGAAAAGAAGAAAGAGAAAACATACGGTTGCGCTTGTACGTCAAGAAAGCATCGGCGATGTCATTGAGTAATGGATTACCCAGGTCTATTGCCCAGTCATTCTTGGGGCAAGTCATCTTCTTCAGCTTACTCTCTCAGGCTCGGGTTTTGCGGTAAAGCTTTGGTACGGGTTTCATTGATTTGACTGGTATGTCTTCTGTGAGTTTTCAAGTAATTGGCAGATTTACCAAAATGCCATCGTGGTTGGATATTAAGCAAGTCCGCCATGGGGACAAAGATTGAGTCGGTAGCCTTTTTTTTTCTTTATTTATTTATTTATTTATTTTTGAATTCAAGATGAAACTTTCATTCACTGATGCCAAGGGCAATAATAGCACTGCAGCTACTGCCTGATAGTGTATTCCTTAACAAGTTCATGTAGCTAAGGAGGGCTGATTTCACGGCAAGACATACTCCCAATCGGTAATCATTGTTGTTGGTTTTTTTTTTTGGTTCTTGACCCAAAGCACCAAAATGAACTAAAATTATCTCACTTACCCTACCAACAGATTTTTATTCCCACTAACCCTATTTAAAGAGAAATAATTATTCTACCCTCAAGCTAATTAATAAATTACATGCCATGCCACTCTCTCATATCTCTCTCTCTCTTTCTATCCCCACATCGACTCCCAGAGACTGGTCTGCTCTCTCTCTTCATATCGACTCCAGACCAGAAAGTCGACGCCGGCGGCCTCCTGCATCTCCTCCCTTGGCCTGAATCTATGTCGCCACCTTCTCCGGCGAGCTGCTTCAGAGCTCCGACGACGGAGATGGGCTCGGATTGCAGATCATTGTCGGTGGAGTCTCTCTCGCAGTGCCGCCTTCTCCTCCGGCAAGGATTTCCGATAACCGCGACTTCTTCGTCGAATTCGCCCTCATTCTCCGGCCACACTTTCCAGCGAGGTCTGAATTTTGCAGAAACTGTCTTTTTTAAAGCTTTGCGAAATGGAATCATGCTTAATGCTAGTTCTGTGACTCTTTTGTGAGATTAGGATCGCGGAGATGGTTGGAAGACGCAATGCTTGATTGCTATGAACCTTTGGCGAAGATCAAAGCTGAAGGCATTTTGACGTTGCTTTGGGTCCATGGTCTTCTTTTAATTGCAACAAGCAAGTCTTCTGTGGGTCAGGAGGTGGGATCTCTATTTGTTAGTTTGACTCCATCTGGATCATAGAGTAATGCTATAATAAATTTAGCAAAAACAAATGAGATGGTAAATTGTGTTCTTTTCCAATCAAGAATAGATAGGGTTAAACTGTAGAGAAGGGGCAGGTGTATTAATTACAGAATAGATACCACCAAGCACTATCGAAACTAGAGATCTCTCTATGCCATGACCAAGTCTTATAATGATAACTGACGTGAGTTCACGTTATAATGATAAATTTATGATAGAACTGTGTCCATTTGTTTGTAGGAAATGTGAAGGTCGCGGTATTTGCTTTGACTAATAACCTCTTTGTCCTCGTCTTTTTTTTTCTTTTTGAATAAAATGGAGGCAGAAGGCTCCGAAGAAAAGAAAAATAGAAAAAAGAAAGTTCTGTTGGGGGGCAATAGAGGTCTGTTAAAGGTCTATTGGGGGGCAATAGACGTCTATTGCCCCTAATAGACGTTTTGAATTGATATAATCACCTCATTTTTTTTCTTTAATCAAAATTTTATTTGTGTAATTTTAGGAAGATTAGTTCCTATTTCGGTAATCGAAACGTCTATTGGGGGGCAATAGACCTTTATTGCCCTTCTATTGGGGGGCAATAGGCGTATATTGGGGGGCAATAGGCATCTATTAGGGGGCAATACACTACTGGGGCAATAAACGTCTATTGGGGGGCAATAGACGTCTATTGGGGGGCAATACATGACTTATAGACGTCTATTAGGGGGCAATACATGACTTATAAACGTCTATTGGGGGGCAATAGACCTCTATTGCCCCCTCTATTGGGTAATAAACATTTCTGGTGAGGTTTTTGAAAAGTCCAGTGGGAGGCTGCCGGCGACTGGAATCCGGCGGCCTGTGACCGGATTCCGGCAAAAGTTGGCCGGATTCCGGCGACCGGTGATCGGCTCCGGCGAAGTCTCATATAGTTTCTCTCTCTTCCATTCTCTCTCTCTCTCTCTCTCTCTAAGTAACAAAGGATAAGGGTAAAATGGTATTTTAAAAAAAAAAAAAAAAAAAAATCTTAATTGGGTATTAGGGAAGACCTCCTTAGAGTGTTTTGGGTAAGAGAGAATTAAAAAAACTTAATGGGGTAAGTGGGAAAAAAATCTCTAAAAATGGGGTAAATGGACAAAAACCCTTTTTTTTTTTTGTTTTTTTTAGGAGAAAAAGAATATTACAAACTAAAATATCTAATACAATCAGACCTAAAACTATCGAAATTAAAAGCAAAGAGAGCTGAAAGGTGGAGTTTGTTTGCCCACGTCATCGGAGAGTCTGAGCTATGACCAATGTTGGCAATGGCGTCAGCAAGAAAGTTCGCTTCTCGAGGGATGTGGGTTAAGGATATCCTTGATCAAGGTTCGCAAACGACAAGGGGAATGCACTTCTTGTTAATGGCGTCAATGATAAGCTTTAAATCACCTTCCACAATGATTTAGTTTTATGGCATGCCCCGAAGGAAATGCTTTGCTTTAGTTATAGCTTTGCACTTTTTGTTTTTGTTTTTTTTTTTTGGTTTTCTTTGTCAGGTTAAATTGGCCTTTTCGATCCCAAGTTAATTCATTTTTCCATTGATAAATATTGATACCTCTTCTCACGCTGAAATTATCGACTAAGATTGGGGATGGCAATGGGGCGGGTTGCGAATGGGGATTGGGGACCCCGGGATCATTCTCCACCGTCATCCCTGCCCCAATCCCCAATAAAAATATATTGGAGATTCCCCGTCCCCGTGCCCATCCCCACTATGAACTAGGCACCAAAACCTGCCCAAAATACCCAATAAGTACTATTTAATAAATAAAATAATTTTTTTCTAAAATTTCTTTTTTAAAAATCAAAATCTACATTAAATAAAAACAACATGATTAAATTCATAAATCATAATTCAGTGAGTGCAAAAGTCAAAAAGTTTCTCATCCCAATCTTAGTGAATATATATATTTGTGATTAATATTATAAAAAATAAATTAATATATATATATAGAAATTAAATATATGTACATATAATTTGGGCGGGTTTAGGGATGGGGTTCACAATACCATCCCCAATCTTCGATAATGGGCCCCATTTGTCCCCGAATCCTCTCCCTATTAGGGACGAGTATCCAATAGAGCTCCGTCCCGCTGGAGATTTTTGTCATCCCTACTCTTGATTTATATATATATATATATAATTTTATCTGTTTTTCTACTTTTGTGTTGTTGGCACTTCTGATCTAACTTTTTGTGATGTCGAAGTTACAATTTAACAATTACTTATGCATATTTCCAGCCTTTATTCCTCCTTGATGCTGCATTCAACTCATCCGGTCTTACTTCTTTTGCCGACGAACCTTCACAAGGACTATTAGCACAGGCCAGACCTACTGCTGCACATTCATTGAGCAGGATCATCCAAATGGGATTCATATATGGTTTTAATGAGGATGGAGTGGGTTTTTTTGCTGTTTATTTGTGGAAGATAAGAGTTTCTTAATGCTGCATTCAACTCTTCAGGAAGCGCATGAGTTAAAAGCCTCAATTACCCTTCCCACCAATCCCGGCCTTCTTGCAAGAAGCAATGTAAGTGATAATATGCTATGATCGCCGTGAACTTATATTTTGATGTATTTTGATAATAGCTACTCTTCATGTATATATATGGATCTGATGTACAATTGGGATTAACATATGGTGGATGACATAATTATGTTTAACATATGATATGTGCAGTATGGCACTATCTTGTATGTGCTTCTTCTTCTTTTTTTCATTGTACTTGCTTTTGAAGAGGCAATGTTGTATGACTTGACCTTTCCGAAAGTCTTCAAGTTAGAGCTAGTAACCAGCATAAGAGCTGTTAGCGTGCACTGGTTTGTGTAAGACCTATTAGCTTAAGCTTGTTACTAAAACTTGCCTGAATTGTTTCAAAACTTCGGATGGTAGCTGTTGCTTTGCGCTGCTCAAGTGGGAAGATTAATTACATATATATCAGGATAGAATGTGCTACTGTAGGATCATCTAGTCTTTGTTTTCATTCTGTATGCCATGCTCATGAGATAGCCGATTTCAAACTTATGACTTGGGACACTAGTGCACCCTGTGAATGTATTATTTGTTTTAACCTGAGGTACTGAATTTGTTACTCGTTTGATTCTGTGATAACTGCAGAACCTTTTTTAATTTTTTTAGGATAATAATAGATCTGCACATCATATTGTAATACCAAATTGCAACATCCTTTTAACTTGAGAATATGCATGTAGATTTCTTATTATATGTAAAACCATATAGGGACTAATTTATCTATGTGCATAACTATACTTGTGTCCGATATTAATCAATCATGAAGGAAAAGAGACGAAAGTAATACAGAGTATCGAGGTATGGTGAAAAGTCTTGTGGAGGTGCTTACCTTGTTCATGTATGACTGAACATTCAAAAATGGTACTACCATTTGGGTATCGTTGGTCTTGTAGATGAACTTTCACCATATGTATGTGCTCTACTCTTGTTTTTTGGTGCTAGTATAGTATGGTGCGAGTTTAGGGGTCAAATTTTCAGTAAAGCAATGAAAAGCTACAGGTGTATTTGTGTTCTTTAGTATATGAGTGCATATATTCGGACCTGTGAGACCATACAAAAAGGCAAGAATAGGGGCGTGCGAGCTATAAAGTATATGCAGAAAATTATCTTCTATCATTTGTTATTACTTAATTTGAATAGTACACTGGTCCGCAAGGGAAATCCGGAAATAGGAAAATCTTCTCCCTTTCACAGAATTGACTTCAAGGTGAAGCTCAACACTCGGTCCTTGAAGAGTTTCAAAATGAGCTTCTTTACAATAATCTTGTGATAGCATGCGTGGATAAAAGAGGTACAAGGCTTCTGGTTGAGTGCATGAAGAAAATCAGGGAATTGTGTCATCCCATTTCGCACTTGGTATTTAATCGACTCATTGTTCTGCATTCAATCCATAAGGCATAAAAAAATGATACCGAAGGTCCGCACTCAGATGTGAAGTCACATGCTTAATGTGATGAAAATGGAATCCAAAGAGCAGAATATTTAAGGACTGATGAAGGTACACACAGATATGAAGTGAGCCGAAGTTCAGGCAGACCAATATCTTTCTATATAATAGCTATGAACGTTGTATATGGAATAATACTGAAGACCATTTGATCTTGAAATTTGAATGGTTTTCAACCAAGAGAATTGGGAAGATGTTCAGTGTGTCAGCTTTCCCTTGAAACTCAAAAAATACAGCTACCCATTCGTTGGTAATGGATATAATTAGCCCGTTAAACTTGGCTGACTGGACATGGCAACACATCCACATACAATCACACAATCATCAGCTACCATCAAACATATACACATGCACAAAGATATTGCTCAACAAGAAACATTTGATGATTCATATCCCCATTATCAACATTCAGTAGTTTAGCTGAAGAACAAGTCATTCTAAATAAAATAAAATAAAGACACTGAAAACCTACTACAAGTCATTCTAAATAAAATAAAATAAAGACACTGAAAACCTACTACTTGTGGAGAGATCCTGTGGCAAGATTTCTGAGGAACAATGCAGCACCTGCAATGGTACCTGCAACCATTGCATCCACCAGAATTTTGTCCTTGTTGTTTTTGTTCACTGCAGACATCACAGCCCCTGTCATTGCACCCGCAATCATGGTATTCTTCTGCAATATTGAGGAAACAAAACACTTGCTGATTGATGATCAACATGGACATTAGAAAGTAAAGACTTGACTGTTTGAATTCGAATGCCATCAGAAAGAACTCTATAATAGTTACAACCTCACATCTCAATGATCAAATCTAGTCTTGGGATGAATTAAGAGTTGAAATAGGTATGCATATAGGATTGAAACCCACTACCTATGTACGAAGTCATGGGTTCGAGTCACCGTGGGGGCAGGAGTGAAACCCTTTGATCCTTTAAAAAAAAAAAAAAAAAAAAAAGGTATGCATAGAGGATTGAAACAAAAGGAAATGGAATACTCATAATACTTCGGTCCTTTCACTAGTAATACTACATATGGTCTCCCAAGTCTAATTTCAGTAGCTACAAATGCAATCCTAAAACGAACAATTACGAAAATTATGACTAGTTCAGGATCCATGGTACATAGGTAGAATCTTAAAAAAAGTAAATGGAGATTCGGAAGCAATCTCCTAAATTATAAATTCAGAAACAGCATGTACAAACTGATATGAGCATTATGACCAACTGAGGTATTTGAGGAACATAGGAGCTTCAAGCTGTAAAGTACAAACTATATCTTTAGTGTTAAATGGTTCATATATAGTACAACAAACAATAAACAGCAGACATACCCAGTCTCTTCTCCCACGAACACTCTCTAGACCATACTCCGTCGTCACAAAAACTCCAGCAACAGTTCCTGTCAGTGTAATCAAAGTAATCGTTCATTTTGCAAAAGGAAGGAAGCTGAAGCATGAAGCATGACTTGCATAACTTCATCCATACATAAAAAAGTTTTCTTACAATGAAACAACCCGACTTACCATAATATGCACCTTCTTTACACATATTCTTCAACTACAGAAACAGTATTCTCGATTAGCAATACCAAAAACATATATTGTATAAAACCAAATGAGATACTGAAACCATAATTTAAAGTAGCCCCTAGACACTAGCTTCAATAAAATCATAAAATTTGAAAAACATCTGAATCAAACAATGAAATGCTGAAATTCTGTTCTGGGTTTACTCACAGTGTACTCAAAGTCCTGACTTGAAACGCTCCCTGCAAGAGTATCATTTGGCATTTGGTAACTTTTTCAACAGTTTTCAGTGTCAAATTTTTCTGGGTATTTCTACAATCAAAAGGAAAGTAATGAGAATACCCCTTTTGACGGCATAGTAAGTATCCTCTGCAGCAGCTTTAGTAACACCGATCTGAAACAAACAACACAAATGAAAACCCAGAAAAACAAAAAAGCGACATTTTACATTGGGTGGAAAAGAAGAAAGAGAAAACATACGGTTGCGCTCTTCAAGAAAGCATCGGCGATGTCATTGAGCAATGGACTACCCAGGTCTATTGCCCGGTCATTCTTGGGGCGACTCATCTTCTTCGGCTTACTCTCTCGGGCTTTGCGGTAAAGCTTTGGTGTACGAGTTTCATTGATTTGACTGTGTATATATGGCTTCTCTGAGTTTTTTACTCAATTGGCAGATTTACCTAAATGCCATCGTGGTTGTATTATAAACTATGAGAAATTCTTAGGTGGGGGTTTCCCCACCATGTGGCTTTAGAGCCAACTAATCTGAAGAAAGAAAATTTTCTCTCTTTCCGAAACTACCCCTCCTCTTTAAAGTGAAATACCCAAAACACCCCCCTTCTGGGCAGTGATTGGTCCGCCCCACGATGTGACTATAGGGTTACCCCACGCAAGATTCTCTCATAAACTATAAAGCAAGTTCACAATGAGGGCAAAGATTGAGTCGGTAGCCTGTTTTTTTTTTTTTTTTTTATAAATTATAAACTATAAAGCAAGTCCACAATGGGGCAAAGATTGAGTTGGTAGGTTTTTTTTTTTTTTTTCTCAACATGAAACCTTCATTCACTAATGCGCATCAAATCATTGCACACTGATATCAATACGTTGATTGTACACTGTGCGATGCTTATTTCATACAGATATCTGTATCAAATTATATTAATTATGGAATATCGTAGTTGTATACTTTTCATAAGAAAAAAAAAATTCATATTTAAATAATGAAATATTTTATTCACACTGAAATTTGTGTGAACTGATTTGAACACGGACAACTGTGTGAATAGATGAAAAAATATTTTAGCTTTCACACTGAAGTCTGTGTAAATTGTTATTTTACACGGATTTTTGCTGTTATTGTATGACAGAAATTCAAGTGGGCCTAATTCTACTGATTTTGTACGGTTATCTGTGTGTAATAGCAAGGCCGGTCCTAAGTTTTTAAAGGCCCTGAGCGAAAAATATGTATACATCAATAAAATGAAATACTTGAGCAGCTCGGAGAAACCAAGACCCTAGCCTAGACCCCAACCCCGTCCCCACCCTCTCAGCCACCCAGGTACAGCCAGAGCTGAACTTCGAGAAGAGCAGCCTATCCGCATCACTCCTGTAGCCACCAACGTTCCTCAGCCATAAGAGCCACTAGAAGAAGTTTCCCCTGGAGAAGGCCCGCAAAGATTCGAGCCGCCTTCAACTGAACGTCGCTGACCGTTACTCGCCCGACCACATACGTTAGATTGAAGTATAGGGATTAGTTTTTATTTTTATTTTATTTCCTACATACTATGTAGAATTCCGTTTCTGGCCCAACCACATACATTTGTAGAATTCTACTACAAATGTAACATCATGTTAAATTCTACTACAAATGTAACATCGTGTGTGAGATTATTTTTACAGATGAAGGTAAGTATATTGTTATCACATTATCAACAAAATTAGTATTTTTATCAAAAAAAAACATATGCCAAGACGAGAAAATTTTTAAGTTATACAACTTTCTTAATATGAGTAAGGTCGTCTAAGTTTTTATTTTTATTTTTTCCATTTGTAAGATGCATGAGAACAAGTCCACTATGCCAATTATTATTTTCATTTTTATTAATAATTTCTGCTCTTGTCATTCTTTTTTTCCTTTTATTTTACTTCTACCGAAACAGATTTCTAATGCACGACAACAGAAACCCCTCTGCAGATCTCCAACTTTTAACTCGAGCAATGCATCACCTCCTCAATTGAGTGATCTCTAATTTGCTTGAACTTCAAATCACGACCAAACATTTTACTAGCAAATCCCAACTTTCCAGCAGAAACAAACTTGGTTAGAACACGAAAAATAAGGCAGCAGAGATCGAGGAGCTATTCATTTATTCATTCCAACAAGAACTGCATTATAGATCCAGACAGAAAATTACATAGTACCCCAGAACATCAGATGCACCTAAATTAGTAAAGAACACCCTATTATCATTAACACACAGAAATTAGAGTAGATCACACCCCTTAGTTCGAAAACTTGATTAATTAATTGTGAGGCGCAAAGTTGAGCAATCGCTTGAGCGGAGCCACGGCTTGACGACAACCTGGGAATCAAACAACAAAGGAGCTCCTCCATTCCTGACTGTGGAGACCTTGAGATAGTACTTGACCCGAAACCACCTGAGTCTGCGCCTCCACTACCCCCTGAACTGAAGCTCTCCACCGCCGTTGCTCCGTAAGCTCTTCCTCTGCATGCGATTGTACTCGCGCCACCGAGAACCTCCCCAGCTCCTGCACCTCCTTGTTCGTCTTCACGTCCTCCACCGGCCTCCTTCCGCCGACTATGTCACCGTAGCCGTGCGACAAAACCGCAAGAGGAGCGAGATCAGGACCGTCGCCGCCGCAGAGCCTCGCCGCGGGTGATTTTATCAAAGCCATTGATTGTTTGAGAGGAAGGAGAGAATGAAACTGAAAGTTGTTGGTGATGAGGATGAAAGGGGAAGCTGTTAGGGTTATATATAGGACTGAGTGAGTGAGGGGGTTTATGTAGGAAATGGGAGGGTGTTTGGACACGCAAATTAAGAAGGTCGGGTTTGGTGGGGCCCGGCCCCTTCAACGCAAACGGTGTGCCGCGTCGTTGCCAATATTCTCATTAGCTGGGGAAATCTGACTCTACGTGTACGGCCAAAGGGCCGGACTGAATTGTGGACGGTCTTGTTATCAGACACGTACGTCACATCATTTTATTCAAACAAAAAGAGTTAAAAGTATAGACATGTTAACTATTAAGTTTTTTGCATGTAACTCAGAAAGTAAATTTTCTAAACATTTTGGTATGTTTTTTGCTAAACATTTCTAACACTCTAATTTCGTTAAAATCAGAGATAGGAAGAATGGTACTTTGATTTTAGCTGTACCAAATATACATAGTCAATCTGTTTTCAAAGAGTTCTGAGTGATTGGTCCGACGTAACAATCAGGAGCGACAAATCAATACTATTCCTTTTGTTTGTTGTGAGTTTT
>JANPXK010000009.1:0-42760 GCA_024704745.1 Rosa lucieae
CACTTGGGGACCAAAGATAACACACCTAGCTTATCAAAAAGAGACCAAAGACCAATTATTCAACATTCTTGACTCCATTCAATCATCTTCATCCTATAAAAGATCTATTTTCTCTCTAGAGAAGACACCACCATTTCCACCACTAAAACCACCATCTCCACCTCTAAAACCTCTATTTTCCTCCACCACTCAACACCACAACTCATCTTAGAGATCCCAAATTTCACTATTCTTACCAATATCAAGAGCTTGGAGCAAGGAGAAGGAGGTGACTACCACCACATCATGTTCTTGGAGACCCATCTCCACCACCTCTTCCGGCATCATCAATAATCACCCTTTACTCTCTATCTCTTTATGTATTTGATATTTAATAGAATGTCACTACTACAAAAATTGAATCAGACGACGGCTAAAAACCGTCGTCTGATATGGAGGTAAAGCGTCGTCTATCGAGGCACCGTCTGATGAAGATCGATTGTAGGGAACCGTCGTGTGAAGGGCTCGGCAGCATGACGGCAGCATGTTGGCAGCATGCCAGCAGCCTGTCGACAGCATTAGCCGTTGCATGACTACTCTTCAGACGACGGGCGACTTTAGAAATTGTTGTGTGGTTGCAATTCAGATGTCGCTTTATTTTATTCCTGTTGTGTGACTTTCATTTAGACGACAGTTTTTCAAAGTATCCATTATCTATTTCCAATTCAGACGACAGTTTTTATTTTTGAGTCATTGTGACTATTGTGCACATACGACAATTTTTTTGTGGTTATTGTTGTCCTAATAGAATGATTCAATGCATTGTATATGCTGAAACTGAAATAAAAAATGATCAAATTAACAGTAGCTGATCAATATATAGAAGAAATTGTTATAATCCACATCATGCACCAAAATAGATTGTGCAAAGGTAATCTTTCATCTACAAAACAAGTACCATAAGAATGCTCAAATACCATAAGAAAAGCATGTAATTCATATTGTTTATACAAAAAAGTACTATATAACTCCAAGGTCATCCTTGTTATCAACTATGAAGGGTATATTACTTGCTTATATTCTTCAATCTCAACAACTCGAGCGGTTCCATCAGTAGATACTGAAACAAGGAAGTCCTTGTTGGCAGATACAGAGAGAGACTGAATGGGTTCTTAAAGTTCTTACACAATCACCAGAGAGACTATCCCATAATCCGACCTTCCCATCCGCACAACCTGTTGCTAGGTACCTAGATACCCCAAGCCAGGTCAAGCATGTCACTCGATCCTGCCATACAAGGAAGATTTCTTCCATTAGACCAATTGCAGAGATTTAAAATCTGAAGTATGACATCTAACAATTGACATTTAATGGAAGCAAACAAGCTGGTGACCATAATAAATTAGATAAAGAAAAAGAGAACCAGATGGTGATAATCATTTGAAATAATGTAGAGATGAAACTCTCACAGAGCTCATGGTCACATGTAGAACGGGGCAACGAATGTTGCAAATCCCAGATGATAAGCTTGTTATCCATACCTCCTGTTGCAGCCCAAGGGAAACTACATACACAATTATTAAGGCATGAGTACAAAAGCAGTAAACTCAATGAGTTAAGAGACACAACTTGAAGAGATTCTCCTAAAAAAATGTCTCTGCTACAGACTCATGTAAAGATGCAAATGTTGGAATAATAAGTGATAATCAACACAACTCGGAATATCTAGCAAAGGATCATGAGTTACAATTAAAACATTTTTTTTGCCACATGATGCTTAAGAATATCAACCAACTTTCACACAGTTGATTTATATTTCAAAGAAAAATCACTTAAACAGCACACACCATGAATGTGAGAACTTGTGTTCTATTCTCACTACTAAGTTTTGTCATACCTGGGTGCAAATGAGCTTCACATCTTTGTGAGCCACAAGACCATTCTCAGAAAATACATAATCATAGTCACCCATAACTGCAAAGACAAAGGTACAGTTAATAGATATAGTCAATGGAATTTGAAAACAATAAAAACATAGCTATTTATTTAGCCATAATAGCCCTCAAATCTAATATCAGTAAGATGTTTAAGAGTAAGAGGAAAAGGAAAAGAGTACCAACCTATAGCAAATTTTGTTGTAAGACATTTTAAACGCTAATCATAGAGAATTGCAATTGTACTTAAACACACAGAGATATAAGTTTTGCATAGATCCTTAGGTATGGGGAGGAAAGCTATAACCGTTGAAACTTTTTGATCATCAAGGTCCAGTAAAAACAAAGATCAGAATTCAAATAATGAACAAGTTCTATATATCTATACTTGGCTGCTACTATAGTTTGAAGTCAGTTCTCCATTACATGAAATTAAATTATAATACATCTAAAGTTGTTGATTACATTAAAAATGAAGAAATATATACCTGTCTTTCCAAACTGCTTTGTTAGAAAGGTTGGATCCTCCCACAATGCCCACTGTAACACAACCTGAAATCCAACAAGGATATAATGATCCGCAGAGACACTCACCACCCAATCCCTCAAAAAAAAAAGAGCCCTTGCATATATGTAAACTTCCAGACGAATAAGTTATGTACCTTCTTGAGTTCTCGCATGAATCCTAACATTTGTGGAGTAACATCCTAGCATTCCAATGAAATGTATGAATTAGATATGTTTTAAAGAGCGTGTACATATATATGAGTACATCCATATTGAATCAGTAAATTATTGTTTAAGATCCCTACTTAAAAACAAAAGAGACTTAGAGGAAACTAAAACCAGAGATACCCTACCTTTTTGGGAGCAGTGAGAGTCCTATCAACATCAAACAAGGCAATCACTCCAGGCTTCATAACCACCATTTACAGTCTGCTACTTCTCCTGCACACCAAATTTAGAATAACACAATGCTCAACTTAAATTCGAGATCTTTTGATCAAAGAATTGAGCTTCAGCTTGTCCAAAATGGACCCTTTGAATCGAACACTAGAATTTGACTTTGGAAAATAACATTATGTAATTATAAAGAACCAATGCCCAGAAAACTAAGCAATAAAACAGCAAACAAGTATCCACCCAGATGTTGAAATTAAATTGGGTTTGTATTAGTAAACACTTATTCCAACAATACAATAACTCAACCTGAAACACCTCCAAAGTATTATGAAAAGCTTACTTAAGAAATAAGTGTAAAATGTGTTACCAAAAGAGATCACAGGGACTCATGTAAAAAGTGAACCCCGAATCATATGATCTTCCATGTCGTCCACGATTGTCATCCTCGCTGTAACCAAAGCATTATAATCAATCTTCCTGCTAGTACCACGAAAGAGTTTAACAATAAAAACACCAGCCTTATCCTAAAACTTACCTCCTATTGGAAGAAAAGGGCAACAATCATTGCAGTATAAACAAGAACAATGGAGGCAATGAGGGCAGTTCCAAATGAAACCCTCGCTACATACTCGGTCCCGGCCTATCAAAAAGCATAATCTCAGTGTCAATTCCCAAGCACAAACTACACAGCAACGACGACATAACCAAATTCCAGAAAGAAAAACTACCTTTGTTTTCTCCAGCAGAGGCTCAATTCTCAATCGAAACGATTTGGCAAGAAGCTTTGCTTGATAATCTTTGGGGAAAACATAAAGCACATCGCCTTCATCCGAGACCTGTTGAGACCATCTTGAAAAATAGAATTTCAACTCACTAAACAGAGCTACAACCACAAATTCCATTCATTCTTTCTTTCCTAACAGCATGGAAAGAACTATAGATATCAATTTTTAGAAAATAACTACCTCCAAGAAGCCCTCAGTGTCCGCAACGAGAGCCTGCAAAGCGTTCTGAGCCTCATTGAGCTTGAGCCCAGCTCTGCTGGAGACGTCACCAATCTTCACTCTCCCTCCGCAGAAGTCGACAGCATCCATGGTGCGCTTCCTCACATCGGAAGGTAGCTTATCGCTCTCGATAGCTCCGCCAGGCCTAATCCCGGTGACTGCGTTAAGGCTGGCTCGAACTACCATCACCGAAACCCTAGAATCTCGAACCTTGGAAGAGAACCTAGGGAAAATGGGGGTTTGGGAGAGAGGAAAGGTGTGGAGGCAGTCGGGAAAGAGTAAGGATTTGGATATGAGGCGAGGGCCTACCTTTCGGGAGGCAATCAACTTTCACCGGTACCACTGCGATGGGATTCTTCGTCACTTGTCACCGACTCGATCTGGGTCGAAGGAGCTCGAGCTTCTTGTTCTTCCGCTCATATATAGAGAGAGGCCGCCTTGGATTATGTAAGAGAAAGAGGAATCAAAGAATTGGAGAAGAGAGGGTTTCCAATCTAGGCTCTCTCCAGTCTGTTTTGAAGCGATAGGGATGGGATGAGGTGGAAACAGGTTTAGTTGTCGGGGAGAGGAGAGAGGAGAGAGGTCCAAGGTTTCAAAATGATGGATTTGGGGTCTAGGGGTAGAAGATAGAGGGAAAGAGAGAGAGGAGAAAGGTCTAGGTTTTAGATTTGATGGATTTTGACACCGTGTAGAACATAGAGATATGGTTGAAGTGAGGAGGCACTGATAGTTCATAGTTGTGGGTTTTAGTTATGGGTTTGTGTCTGTGTCTCGATAGAGAGAGTAAGGCGCTGTCGAGAGATTGAGGAGCTGCGGGTATTTTTGTTATTGTTTTGCTCGAGTGTTAGGGCTTCAAGCCTGGCTATATCAATTTGGACAGAGATTCACACAACGGAATTTTATAAAAATGTGGTCTGAATGCAGCCATTTTAAATTTGGGATCTGTCTCCAATCAATTTGACTTCCCTCTTTAGGGAGGTAGAGAAAAATGGTGGTGGGAATTCTCCCTCTTTCAGCCAAACATATTGATCAGACCACAATTTTATTATTTTTCATCGTATGATTAATACATGTTGGGGGGAAAATTTGGGGTTTGAGATGGGGTTTGGCACCACTTACATGGTGGGAAACTTGCCACTCAATCTTTTAAGCGTCACACAACTGTTTTGTCCTTAAACGCCTTCTGAATTAATTCATAAGTCCATATCAGACGATAGAGTTTGTAAAAACGACGTCCAAAAAAATAAAAATTAATCAGACGACGGAAAAGTATAATACGTCGTGTGAGAGGCGTCGTCTGATTCATTTTTTGTAGTAGTGTGTTGAAGTTTTTGTATCTAGCTATGTGTGAGTAGTGAACTAGTTGGGGCTAGGGTTGAAAGTCCTAGCCAAACTTGCTTGGATTGATGCTTTTGTTATAAATTGATGCAAATTCATGTTGTCATTCTCACATGCTAAATCAATAGTTGAATGCATTACTTAGACCTAATCAATTTGAGTTATGTGTTTGCCATGACATGAAGTTTTTCCTAGAGATTGATTACCTTTAGGCAAAAAGGGAGCATAAAAGCACACCATGTGTGCATGTGAGGGTAGTGAGCTAAAATCACCTAGAGATAGGATTGGTTTGCTTGCTTGGTTACCTAAACTCTAAGCTTTATGAATTTAGGGGCAAGGATTGAGACCTATCCGGTAATTGAATTTGTCTCTAGATAGTTAGCTCTAGACTTATCCGGTTAGAGTTAATAAAATGAAAGGGGTTTAAGCCTTAGTAGTCCTATCCGGATGGTAAGAGGGTAGTTGGACAATTAGCTTTACATCATTCATATTCAATTGCTTTAACAAGAGAGGCAAAATGTGAAACCCGATGCCCTAACTCCTATCCATTTGATAACAACTTGTTTTGTTTAGCTTAGTTTATATTACTTTCTTTCATTGTTTCAATTTGAATAGAAACCAATCTCAAAATCAAAATCAAATCTCTACACACCATCTTGCACATACTCACCATGAACTTTGGTTCACTTGTGAGCCTTTGTTTGTGATTGTACATTTGTATATTCTTCTAGTTTTTCCTTAGGTTTTCCCTAGCTAGGAAAGGATTTACTAATCCTCGTGGGTTCGACATCCTTACTTAATCCCCTATTCTATAACTTGTACCTCTTGCACTTGAGGGTGGCTTTAATGCTAACAGTAGGCCTTTTAGATCATCATTTGTTTTGGTCCATAGATTATGGACAAAACCATTTTCAACAAGCCAGAGCTTGTATTCTTGAGGATGTTCACTCTGAACATTTACACCATATCTTTCAACATAAGGTCCTGCAACAATGAAGAGGGTTGGAGGAATGCAGTTTTCAGAATTATGGCTTCCAATCAAATTATGGAATTCAAACCGATCTGATTCTTTTAGTGCTATGATAGGAACTCTAGCACTTTCTGGATCTTCAAGGTAGTGAATTTTTTCACTTCTAACAGCACTCTGCTGTGTCTGAACTTCTTCATGTTGTGGCCTAGCATTTTCATAGAGTTCTTCAGCTAATGCGAACAAAGCTGGGAACATAATACCACTGTTTCTTTCTTGAAAAGCAAATAAGAGATTATCAAGGATTGCCTTTTGGTGGTAAGCTAGCCTCCTGCCAGTTCTGAACACAGGATCAGCAAAAGTTCTTAATTCATAATTAAAATCATTTATAACTCCAGTTGGAGTTGGTTTGCTTTTTGGCAAAGCAACAGCCGTCAACGGTCTTGATGAGCCTTTACCATCTGCAGTTTGAGACGGGCTAGCCAATTCTTTACCCTGGGATTGATCAGTTGTGGCTAGTCCTTTTAGACTTAGCAAGAACCTTTTGAGGATTTTTTCTTTGGGATCCTCAGTGGTTTCATGTTCTTTCCCAGTTCTTCTGCTTCTGGGATTGCGACCCTAAACCAGTTCTCTGGTTATAACGTCTGGAAGATAATTCTTGTTTCCTGCCATTAATTCAACATTATAATCATATTGGTTAAGAAATAATTGCCATTTTACTAATTTTCCTCTACCAGCAACTTTATCAAGTTTAAAATTTTTGAAATTCTTTACTCTAGACAATCGGTGAGGACAGTAAAGGGTTTTCCAAGAAAAGCTGGAGCATTTAAAATTGTTTTCTTGACAGCCAAAATTTCTTTTTCTTCTGTGGGATAATTTAGTTCTGCAGGGCTGAACTTGCCGCTACAAAATTTGCAGATCTTTTCAATGTTAGTTCCAAGCATTTTTGCCAGAACCACACCAGACCAGTAATTATCACTCGCATCTGTTTGGAGGATAATTTCATCATTTTCTTCTGGTTGTTGTAGAGGAGGGAGGTTTTTGCAGAGATCTTTTATCTGCTTCACAATTTTCTCATCATCTGTAGTGAAGTTCCATTTTCTGTTAGAACTTGTTTTAGGAGATAACATTGCTGTTAGTCCTGAGATTTTGGGAATGAAATCTCTCCCATAATTTATGACTCCTAAGAATCTCTCTAGACTCTTAGCATCAGGAATTCTATCTGGAAACTTCCAGATTTTCTCAAGGATGTGAGGTTGAAGTTTTATTACTCCATTCTTGATATTTATTCCTAGGAAATCAACTTCATCGAGGATAAAGAAGATTTTCTGTTCACCTAGGATGATTCCATGCTGAACTATCAGCTTTACAACCTCATAGAGATTCCATGCTGAACTATCAGCTTTACAACCTCATAGAGGTGTTTCATGTGTTCTTCTTTGTTTTTGGAGAAGACAAGGATGTCATCAATATAGACGACGCAGAATTCAGCCACATGCTTGAAGATGTTGTCCATCTTTCTTTGGAATATTGAAGAGGCTTGTTTTAGACCAAAAGACATTACTAACCATTCGTAATGGCCTTGTGGTGTTCCGAATGCAGTGAGAGGAACACTCTCAGGATACATTTTGACCTACCAAGAACCCGACTTTGCATCTAATTTTGAAAAGACTTTTAGCTCCTCTGAGCTGGTTGATCAGTACTTTTACTTGAGCAATTTGATAACCGTCTTTGACAGTCTTCTTGTTGACGTCTCTGTAGTCAATCACCATTCTAGCTTTTCCTCTGAGGTTTTCTGCTTGGTTTCTCATGTAGAATGCTGGATCATGATGAGGGCTAGTGGAAGGTTGAATTAATCTCTTGTTCAGGAAATCTTCAATATATTTTCTAAATTCTTTTTTATCTTCCTCTTTATACTGAGGAATAGCTTTGACATGACAGATATCATTCATATCATGTAATCTTACTTCACAGACCGCTGAGTCTTTTTCCCAAAACTACTAAAGGTCTACATCAATATTCTGTTCGAGTAGTTTCTTGATTTTATCAAGAGTGGGAATTTTCTGAGACTTAAGCTTATTCTGAAAGTGCTTGAGGTTATGCTCGTGAATGAAACTAGCTTCTTCATCCGTGCTAGTTGTTTCTTCTTCTTCATCTTCAGAAGATGATTCTTCAACAAGTAGTTCTTCTTGTTGTTTGATTTGGAGGATGGTTTCAAATTTGGGTTTGTAGGGGGTAAGATCACCACTATTCTGTTGCGATCTCTGATATTGTGTAGTAAAGTGGGGACCTACTACACTTTTGGCTTGAGTAAGTCTATCTGCCCAGAACACCCGTTCTCCTTTTCTGAAGCCTATCGCTTCTTCATCCTGGATGAATCTCTGTTGGAGAATAAAATCATTTCCTAACAAGAAATCTGATCCTTGCCTTCAGATTGCCAAACGTTGTGGATGATAAATGTTCCTCCACCAATGGTGATGTGAACATTTTTTGCTACTTTATTCATTGTAAGATGACTTCCATCAAACGTGACACCTGTAGCTGTTCTTTTCTTATCTTCTTTCCAGAGTTCTTCTGGAATTGCAAATCTCTTTGCAACTGTAAATCCTGATCCATTGTCTACAAATGCATGTAGATGATATTTTTTATGATCAGGGAATTTGAGTCAAATCTCTATGTAGTTGCTGTATCTACTAGTAGAGACGACTTTCGATGGTTGTGGCTCATTTTTTTTGATCTTGTTCTTGAGGTATAAAAGGTTTACATTCTTCTGGAACATTTTCTGGTATTTCAACTAGTTCTAGAGTTGCATTGAGTTTTTCTTCCTCGATTTTTTCTTCCTTTTTTGAAGAAGAGAGTTCCATAGTTTTTTGGAACATGGTTTCTAATTCTTTCTCTTTTTGCTCAGAGAAATATTCTTCATATTCTTGTTCTACCAATTGGCTGACAAGGCCATTCTTGGTCTTTCTTCTTGCTTCAGCTATGAAGCGTTCTTTGTGATAGGTCTTTTTTTACCTTTCACAGAACATACGAAGTCCATTCTTTTCGTGACATAAGCAGTAGTCATAGACAAATGTACCAGGGTTCACCTGATAAGAAGACATTATTGCCTCCGTCTTGCTTTCTTCCCAGTTTTTGACATGTAGAACATTTATCTGTCCAGGCAGAGTATACTGACCTGTCATCTTCTTCATCATCAAAATAGGCTATTTCGTAGCCCTTCATGTTTGCTGTTTCTACTATAGGCTCATATTCTTCAAATAGAGCTTTAGTAGATCTTTTACCATTTTCCGGGCATTCATTGGCATAGTGCCCTTTAGCTTTACATAACCAGCATCTGCAAGCTTTCTTGCCTGGTTGAGTATTCTGATGGTTGACTCTATTATTCTTCTTTTTCTTGAAGAATTTCTTTTTAGGATCTTCATCCTGTTGTTTCTTGTAATTGAAACTTTTCTTGAATTTCCAATCTTTTTCCTTATTACTCCTTTTGAATTTTTTCGAGTAATATTTTTCTATTCTTTTTCTGTGGAACTTGGATTCATGACATCCCCAGTTGGTTGGCATATCCATTATTCCATAACAGAAATTTTCAACTCCTTTGAGTTGTTTCTTGGCCATCTTAACTCTAAGATTGGCTTTGCATTGTTCTTTCAATAATTGCCTGATTCTGTCGGCAATTCCTCCAACTGAAAATTTTTCAATTGGTTTTTCAGCTATGCTTTCTCTCCCAGCTGTTCTCCATGGTTCAGGGAGTTTTGCTGTGCGATAAGTTAACTAGATCAATATTTTCTAGTTCACCAATCGTACAGTAATATTCTTGAAATTCATTCAAGTATTCTTCAAAATATCTCATGTCACAAATTTTGAGAGCATAGATATTTGATTTGGCCGTTTCTTTAGCCTTCTCACTTAAATTTGAGAGATCTCCATAGAACTGATCATACAGGGGTACTGTAAAATCATACGGAGATTTTGAATTTTTTTATCTCTTCTAGCCAGTCTTTTCCTCTGGCAGTCTCTTTGAAAGAGAAGTAATACTTTTTGGCTACTTCAGTAAGAGTAGTTTCATAGTATAGCTGAAGATCTCGTGCTTCAAATTTTCTAAGGGTCAAAGCATAGGCCATCATCAGGCTATCAACTCATTGGTCAAGAGTTTTTCTCTTGTCTAGAGCTTTATCTAAATTCAGCCAGATGCCATGGGTGGAAATTGGTATTCTAGGTATATTGTCCTCTGGGACAAATCTTTGAGAATTTCTTTCTCCATTTTTGCCTGTAGGGGCTTTCTGTAATGGGAGTTTAATTTTTCCCTTTTCTCTTATGATGACTGTTTTGGAGTTTTCTCCTTCTTCCATTTCAATATCCTGATAGGGAAGGAGTTTTCTTTTCTTTTCTTTCCTGGTTCGAAAATTTTCATTTCTTCGATTAGTTTTTCTAACCGTTCAGGATCTTCGCAGGATTCTGCTTCATCATAGAGATCATAGAGCTTTTGTGCTCTAAGCATATTTACTAGTCTGTTTAGATCAGCTTCTAATTTTTCTTCAGTAATGGACTCTGATGGTTCTTCAGAGTATTTAGTACCACTAACACTAGCTTCTCTAGTGCTGTAGCTTCTTCTAAGAAGATTGTTGTTTATCCTGACATTTTCAGGACAGACGTCACTTTTTCTGTGATTGTCGAATTTTAGACTGATATCTCCAGTCTTTCTGCTTTCATAAATTGCCGCTTTGGCATTTTCTGTTGGTTTTTTCGGACCAGATAATTTCCATTCAATAGGAAAAGTTACTTCATTCCAAGTAACCTTGTGAATTTGTTGTGAATGGTTCTTTTGACTGGTGTGGAATCCAGTAGTAAGACCTGGGATATTTGATATCCTTGTCTTTGGTTCTACTGTAGTGCTCATCAGTTTATAGTATATTCTGTATACTATTGCGAGTTCTTGCATATATTTTTTCATTGATATGTCATCTGTCTTGACTCTCAGTTGACAGTAAGCTGCATCTTTCAAGCTGGTTGAGAAATTTGGAAAGCAGTTGAAGTATGCCACTTGATTGCATAAAGAAGCTTCAAGTGTTCCCAACAGACTAGCTTGAAAATCTGTTAGTCTATTGTCTTGTAAGACACATAGAACTGAACAGTTTATACCTTTTAGGGCAAGAAGTTTTATGCGTACTTGGACTGCTCCAATATGCATAAATTGATAATTTTTTGTTCTTGCTCGGGCAACTTCTGTAGGAGTGATCATTAGTAGATCGGTTTCTCCTGTTGTGGAGGGGGTTTTAAATTCCAGTAATTTGAAATGATGGCTATCCATCAGATCAAACGTTCCCCTTTTGTAGATTTGTTTGACTAGTAGATGGTCCAAGAAAAATCATGTTAGGAATAGGATTCTTCTCAGGTTTTTCTAATGGTTTAAATCCATTAGTTTTCTTTGGTTTTACTGTAGGTACTTTCTTGTCCTTCAGTATATTTTCATAGAATCCAGCGTTTTTTGCTGTTCATTGATTTTTCTACTAACACTTGTTAGTTTTTCTTCTTCCTTTTTTGGAAGTTTCTTGATATAATCTATTTTGTTTTCCAATTTTTCTAATTGGTAGATTATAGCAGGTAGTTTTTCTAGATGATCTTGACATCTAGATAATTCTTTCAGCAAGATCTGATGTTTCTCATCAGATGATTTCAGTAGAGATTTCAACTTCTCTAATAGTAAATCAGACATTGTCCCCATTGGGGATTCCTCTTTTGAGCTATTTTACAAGCTCTGATACCAGTGACGTGCAAATCTAACCAATGCTCAAATAATCAAAAGGTTTTTGGTCATCTTTGAGGGTATATAAGATATCTTCAATATCTTGTTCAATTTTATAGATTCTAGTTTGTAATCTATAGATAATATCCCAGTAATCGGGAATTTCTCTGCTAAGAGTATCTCTAAAGTTTTTCAACTTTCTCAACTTTTCTTTTTCTTTTTTCAATTCTTTGCTAGTATTGTTATAGATAGCAACTAACTCAAGTCTGTCAACAATCGAAATTATGAATAGTAAAACGCACTGTTTACCTTTGAAATAGATGATGAAAACTACTGCACTTATATTTAAACAAATAATTTTAGGATGGGCCCACCATATTTCATCAAAAGTAATATAATAAATAGTACATATGCAAAGAAGCGATCAGCAGGAAAAAAAAAAGGGTACTGATGGTATAAAAAATGATAAGATGGGTAGGTAGGAAGGAAATGAGCAAAGACTTGTGTGAGGAGGAACATAAATAAATTGTTGGGTTGTATGGGAAGTATTTTGACAGATTCGGGGTGTATGAGCATTAACCCTATAAAATTTGTGTTTCCAATGGTTTCAGGGGTGGGGTTCCCACTTAGGTTCTCATAAAGGGCTTTTGAGTACTTTATAATATGAATAATAAAAATGATAAGGATGATTTAAAATCGCATGTTCTTATATCCTAAACTTTAAATTGTTTCATATAAGCTGTTGTGATTAATATATTTGTTTGTCTATCAAACTTACTTTTATAATGTAATTGTATTTTTATGAACACCTTAGACCTTTTTTCTTGTTTAGTCCAGCAACGTTGGAAATTTGTAAGAGCACCTTAACTTGGACCCCATTAATCACTCGAGAGGAAGTGAGAGGGGAGTCTAGCATTACTCGCGAGAGTTCAAGCACTACTCGCTTGTTGCTAGAATAGTGATACCCCTCAGAATTTAAGAAGCTAGCTAAATATGCTATTTTTACAGGTTTCCTGAGACATTCCTGGAAAATGAACCGGTGAATTGTGTAGAGAACAGCGCAGAAAAGATAACTTGATGGATTAAATTGAAGGTAATCCCAATTTCAGTTCATGTTCATTTTATGTGAAAGATACGTCCCTGTCTCAAATTTTAAGACACAAATACCACCCAGTTCACATAATATGCGACCTGAAAGACCGGGCTAGTAACAGAAAAATGATTTACATAATTCCTCTAAACTTTTTTAATGGTGTTGATAAACTCATAAACATTTGAGAGTAGTGAGATTGCAATTCAAGTTTTTACATATTATCAGATTACAAGTGAGACAGTGGTCGTTCTAATTGGTAGAAAATGTTCATCCCGGCCATGCTAATGCAAAAGAGTGAGAAACTAACCCAGGTAGCTAGCTCTATGACTAGACCACATTTAACACATTGCTAATTCTCTCCCTCTCTCTCTCCCTTTTTTTTTTTTTTTGACAAAAACATTGATAATACTCTTAAAAGAGCACAACGTAAACAATTGAAGGTATTCCTCAAAACACATCTCAGATCAGACAGACGTGTCATTAGCTAGCCCCAGTACATAATGACTACCACATTTTACCAATCACACAAGGATGAAGATAAACTAATATGTTCTCAATCCAAAAAGGTACCACACAGTTTACATGATGGATGAATACGCGGATTTAAACCGTCACAGAGAAAGCAGTAAAAATCTCAAATGGAAATGTATAAGATGCCAAACATGGATTTTAATAAAAGGGGAGTTTATCAGGTCTGCAGATTAAATTTTGATAATCCAGCCAGAACTTAAATGCACATCTGGATGGTAGGATAGACCAGAAAAGGAACCAGAAAAACCAAATCCACCAATTCAAACCATGTGTGGCAGAGGGAATTCATAAACAGCTACCAGTCTAAACTAATTCCACAACTACCTAAACCTCATATCACAATAAACAAGGTGTCAATGTCACCATCGCAAATTTAGTTCTCCACATAATTTTATGATCAGATTTCCCACAAGCATCACAACTGCTACATAACAAACTGACGCATGCAGCACAAGCATGAAAACTAACATGGAACGCAAGCTAGCACCGACTTAGTTTGCTTAAGTGCCTTTCAGTTTCAGAGGATTGCACTACCAAAATCTCCAAGGATTACCAGAATCAGCAAGACTAGGTTATGTAACAAATGATACGGAAAGTAAAAGAATTGCGAGGTACAGACACAAAAAGAGAAGAACTTAAAGTAACTTCAAGTCATTAATAATTCCACAACAATCATAGTTCAACAATTGACTTGATTTCAAAAGTAGATCAAATAAAAACACCTTAACAGTTCATCAAAGCTCAAAAACCACTACACTGAAATGACTGAAGCATTTCTACGGCATACTAGCTCATCCATCCAAGATCAAGCTCTTTAACGGTACTGCAAAATAAAAGGTCGAAACAAAAACACATCAGACCGGTGAACGGAATAAAACTAAAACTAGCGCATACAGAGTCACACTCAAGGTTCATAAAGCCTCACGTTAATGAAGCCAATCTCCTTGGCATTGCTGCGGAAGCACTGCCTGCAGCACATGAACCCGTACTTGCGGATCGGATCAAGCCATGAGGGTTTCCACACACAGGCTATCAAACCAAAAACCAAAACAACAAAAACATCAATAACAATTAGAACCGTTTTCCTAACTGCATCGTCATCAAAAGCATTGGATTTTCATATAAAAATCAAAAGAACCTAGTTTCGATTAATCTATATTCACATGTATTAAAGCTAACACAACCGATGCTGCAGACTACAAATTTCTGGAGCTAGCCACAATAATCAGATTCCAAATTCACATATTCTAAAAGCAAACAGAGACATAGGATTCACAGACGGAAAGAGCGATTAGGAATTGAGATATTGGAGAATCGAAGATGAGTTTACCAGGTGCGGGATCCAGGGCCGTAGCTCTTAGGGTGAGAGTTCCAGACGTTGGAGTGTCCCATGATTGCAAAAGCTTGAGAGAGAGAGCGAGAGAGGAGCCCTAGCTAGCAGTCGCAGAGGAATCGCAAAGTTTGTAGAGGTGGAGCGGTTTGATTATAAGTTGCTATTTATAAGGGGGAGAGGCAAAACCCTAGTCTTATTAGACGGACGGGTCGGTTATCCAGTCGGGGCGGGGGGTTTGTTCGCCCAACGGGCCCGTTAAGTACCATAAGGTGGACTTTTAGGAATTTAAGGGTGTTTAGGGTTTGGGTTGGATCGGACTATCCATTTGATCAATCGAGTCACCCAACCAACCCGACCTATTTTGAAGCAAGTCGGTAATAATAGTGAATTGGTTTCAAAACTTGGAAACTTCATAAAGAGGTCGATAATAATTTTATAAAGAGTAATTTGTAAGATGAAGAGAAGAGTGGAAAAGATAGGTGAGACAAGTAGACAACCAAATAAGCAGTGAAGAGATTATGAAAGTTACTCTATAACCCACACACAAAATCAATATGATACTCCAAAAGTCATCACACGCTCTATCAACCTTGCTACAATGAGGCAATGAGATCAACCTTGCCACAATGAAGCATCCTAGCAAGCTAAGTGAACGGGCACAAAGATGATGAGGCTCGTTAAACATTGGCATAAGTTTACATAAACTCAAAAACCCTATTAGAAACCACAACCTCTCTTTTCCACCCGTCATTGTTAATTAACCATCAACACAACACTTTCGAACTTCTTTTTAAATATTACAGGACCCTTTTGATTTGATCAACATAATTTAAAAATAAATGATTCAGATTATGAATTAATCATTTGGTGTGTTAAGATTGGTCGAGCGGTCTAGCATTAAACCTCATGTCTAGCGTTCAAGTCTTAACTCTCACAAGTTTGTAGTCAGCAGATTTAAAAATCTTTTAGTTCATGATCTAAATCTCAGTCAATTATATGTGGTACTAATTCACTAACATAACCGAGGTAACTTGCTACCTCATCCGATTGAAAAAAAAAAAAAAAAAAATCTTGACGGGTTAGTTAATTGACCAAGACCACCGAGCTTAGAACCCCAAAGGTGCAACCGTGCAAGAGCACAGGCGCACAGCCGAACGCTCTTCAATACAGAGAGCTTTCAACTCTATTCACCGCCAGACTCTACTGAAGCACCTGACACCTCCCTCTATGGCAACACACGGTGGCTCTTCCTCTTCTCCTCCTCCTCCTCCTCCTCCTCCTCAGGTAATCAACCTATCTACGCTTTATCGAAGCAGAAAACCAAACCTGATTGCTGTGAATTCCTATAACCAATAAACCAAACTTGTTTCAGGAAAACCCAATTGTAGAAGACGACTTAGACTTGTTATATGGAGCTGAATCGGGTTGGGTCGATGCCCGCACATCCTGCGATCACCTGCCTTCTCTCTCCTCCGATCTCGTTCACATCCCCACCCCTGATACTCACTGCAACAGGTTACTGTCTTCTCAACAATTCTCTATTTGGGAATCTCTGTTTATAATTTGTTCTATCCAGTTTTACCCAGTTCTGAAATTTTGTTATACTAACTTAATGGGCATCAATAACAAAACTAGATTCGTAAAGGGTTAAGCTTTACATCCATGTCACAACCCATCTTGTAATTCAGGTCACATCTTCTATGATTGTCTATCAAGAATTTTGCTTTTCCTCCTAATTTCATTTGTGGGGTCTCTTACACAGTTACACATGAATGAAGTTGTTACTAGGTTCCTTCTTTGCAATCTTGCGTCCAAAATGCGATATTGTAGCACCATAGAAAGAGACTGTTATGTGAGATCCAACAATGTACATAGCCTCTACGTAATTACATCCTTATACTTAAGCCATTCGTAATAAACCTGGATTGAAATAAAGTATATGGAGAAAATGACATATGGCTGGGTTGAAAGCATGGCTTTGAGGACTTGGTCCGCCTCATCTGGTTTGATTAGTAATCTGCAAGTGAAGTGAACTCTAGTGTATCTTCATGGAGCTAAGACCATAGCACTGTAAAACTTTTACCACAATTGGGTTCGTTTTGAGCTCATTAATGCCTAGGTGACCAGAAAATGAGACAAATTCAGCCTCTTCCAAACATACATCTCTTTTCTTCTTTTCAGTTTAATGTCTGGTTGATCTTTGTTTTCTAGTGTCCTAGTGTCTGTCTTGCATATTCGCAGGCTGTCAATTGTAAGAATATTGCTAGTTTTTTTTTTAATGAATAAACCTTCAAATTGCTTCAGTGAAAAGATTTGTACTTCTAAAGCTTGCTTCTTTTTATCCTCTATGCTTTGACATCGATCAAAGTCTGAGTGGCTGAGTTCTGAATCATACCTTAAGTTTCTAATATGGGTGATACTTTCATATACTAGATGCCAGCACCCAAGTGAGAACTGGTTATGTTTGTGCTGTAAGGAAGTCCTCTGCAGCCGTTTTGTAAACAAGCATATGCTGCAGCATTATCAGCAGATAAATCATTGTGTTGCTCTTAGCTACAGGTACTATTTCTGATGCACAAAGTTTTGCATCTTTTCCTTACTTTTTCTAGAGTGTTTATTACAAATGCATGTTGTGATTTTATTTACATTTCAGACAGTGATCCTGTTGTGATTGTATTTTTGACTTTTTGTTCACATTTCAAACAGTGATCTCTCGGTTTGGTGTTTCTCCTGCGATGCATATTTAGATGCTCAATTGATCCCACAACTGCGGCCTGTATATGAAACTGCATACCTGCTGAAGTTTGGTGAAGCCCCTCCAATCCGTTCGGTTAATGCCCAACATTCCCAATCAGCAAATTGACAATTTATATATGGATGTCAAATTAGTAGCAGTTCCCTAATTGGAATTTTACTTAGTTGAAGAGTTGCTTTAAGAAGATGTTCATATCACTGTCACTGCTGCATCTTACAAGGTATTACAGATATAATTTTCCTGGAACCACTATTTGGCCAAAAAAAAGAGAGTCCTTTGTACCAGTAGTTGTTTTATACATTGGAGTGTGTTTCCCCACTAGTTGTTGATCATATCAGCCCACTAGTTACTTAAAAGGTTTCTACTTTGCAATGAAATTTGCTTCAATCATGGCTGTGCCCAACTCTAATCCTTCAAATCTATCTATTCCATCAATTCCTCTAATGTTTTCAAATCAAGTTCTTAATTTGAGCCATAACTCCAATCCTCAACAATTTCTTAATTTAGGCACACAATGTAATCTAAAGAGTTGTTTTTAGGTCAGGGAAACCCATCATAATAGATTGATGTTTTGACCCAGTCTAATCTTAACTAAATTCTCACTCTCTCTCACCATGTGAGCTAACTCGAAAGGCGAAATCAACATTTCCACTCTTAACAAAATTTTCATTCTCTCTCATCACGTGGGCTAACTCAAAAGGCGAAATCAACGTGATTAATCGCATGTTTTCTTTTTAAAGAAATAAATGTAGTATTTATCAAAAAAGAAAAAAAAAGAAGATTATTTTTTGTAATACACTGTTCATATAACAGAAAAAGTGGAGCAGCAGTCAAATTGTCAAGTACACACACATGACACACCTATAAATATCCATCCATCCTTTTCTTATTATTAATAAAATCCACTGAGTCACTCCCCTACTGCAACTCCGCCACATCAATCCTTCTCTCTCCTCCAAAACTCCGGCGCCGTCTCTCTCTCTCTCCATTTTTTCCGATGGCGATCAAGCGCCTCCGAACCAAGTGGACTCCGATTCAGCGCGAAACGCTCGAGAAGGCCTATTCAGGTACATTCCAATTCAATTCAATTAAATACCGTCTCAATTTTTGTTTATCTATCATAATCAATCGAAAAAAAATTTGGGATGATTAGTGGAGAGGACCCCATCGGAGGCGACGAAGGAGGAGCTATCGAAGCAGTTAGAGCTCGGGTATGAGCAGGTCACGGTTTGGTTCATGAACCGAAGAGCCAAGGATCGCAGGCAGGGGATTGTGGCCAAGAAATCGAGAATGACTCGTCATCAGGTTGCGACTCTCGAGAAGACCTATGCCGGTGAGTTCGGTTCAATTTGATTGAATTCAATGTGGATTGTGAGTTTTGCATTTTGATTTGATGTAAGTGTGTGCGTGTGTGTGAAAATAAATTGGATTGGATTTTGATCAGCGGAGAAGAATCCGTCGGTGTCGAAGAGGGAGGAGCTTGGGAAGAAGGTGGGGCTAACTGAGATTCAGGTGAGGCTGTGGTACAACAAGAAGAGATTTGAGGATCAGGGGAAGGAGAGGAAGGAGAAGAAGAAGCGGGGTACCGGGGCCAAGAAGCCACCGAAATCGGCACTGGCTTCGTCCTGTGATCACCTGGCTTTCGTGTCGGCTGACCTCACTGGCATTCCCAATCCTGACAGTCCCTGCAAAAGGTGCCTTACTTTTTTTCAGCCTCTGGATTATTGTTCTTTTTGCTATGCCATGACTTGATTTTAGCTTGTTTGCTTTGCTAATACTTGGGAGTGAGAGGTTGTTTGGCATGCATGTATGGCATTGTCGAAATCTTGCCGATATACGAAAGCCTTTGAACCTGGGACTCTCATTCTAAGCCTTGAGGTTTCTCTTAGTTTTGTTCCAAAATGGAGCAACACCATATCACTCGCCTGGTTTTGGATGTAGCTATTGTTTTTGTGACAATGTAGTATCTAGGTGACCTTTGGTTTGACATAGGAATTCTAAATCTATGAGAAAAGATCTTTGATGAAGGAAATTTTATGGTTTTCCAACGAAAAAAAAAAGATTTGATATTTGATTACCTCTCATTTTCACATTAATCAAAGTTTGATTGCTTGAGTCGTGTAGCCTGTGTTTCTAATATGTTGGACTGTTTTCAAATACAGTTATACTAGATGCCAGAATCCCAATGAGAACTGGTGTTGTTTGTGCTGCAAGGATGTGTTCTGTAGTGTTGATTTGATGAACGGGCACTTGTTTCAGCATTTTAAGCAGACAAATCATTGTCTTGCTGTCAGCTGCAGGTACCATTGGAATGTTTTATATGAAGTGAAGCCTCAAGTCTTTCATTTTTATATTTTATGGAGGGATTTATTAATAAATGCGCCTTATGGTTTTGCTTACAATTTTAAATAGTGATAAATCAATTTGGTGCTACTCCTGCAATTCATTCTTAGATGCTCAGGCAATTCCACAATTGAGTGCTTTTTCATCATCCTCCAATGCTTCCAGGGTAAGCCCTTTCCCTTTGTTTTTTTTTGCTTTATTGATCATCTGCATTCCAATCACTCATATACTGGGAACTTTTAGGAGCCATCATCCTCATCCAGGCTAGAGAGCCCTGATGCCTCCAAGGTAAGCGTTTTTCCTTTGCTTTTTACTATTTATCATCTGCATTCCAACTAACTGATATACATGGAACTTTTAGGATTCATCCTCCTCATCCAGGCTAGAGAACCTCGATGCTCTGATGGTTGATGTTACCGATCTCATATCCAAGCCATCTCCGTGCCCCAGTTTTCATCCACTGGATGATAACTCATTTGTCGACCAGATAAGCTTGCATTAGCCAAGAAGGGACTCCAGAAGATCTTTGATTGTGGTTTAGAAGCTTTAGCCGATCCCCATGTACAAGAAGAGTTTCTTTCTTATTCAGCCACAGTTCTATCAGTCGATTCATGCCCATCAGAGTTGAAGACCATTCTTTCGTCTTTCAGAGGCAATCTCTCAGAGGAGACCATTGCTTTCCTCCAAGGTCAACATGAGTTGAAGGTGGCCTCCGACCTAGCAGCCTCGATTACTGAGAGAAGGTTTGTTCTCCGTTATCATCATTCGAAGTATGCTGAGGTGAAGAAACAAATTATTGCCTCAGATGAGAAAGTTGCGAACCTTAAGGCCATGATCAAAAGGTTGGAAGCTTCTTTGGCTGAAGAAAAGAGCAACAGAGAGAAGATTGATCGGGTTTTGGATTCTATCGAGACAGGAGTAATGGATGCTAGAGATGGATTGCTCTCTGATATAGAACAAGTGTCTGCCATGGAGGGAACGACCAAAGCAGCCAACCAGTTAGTAGCTCAACGCCACTCAGCATGGGAGAACCTAAGGAATACTTTTACAGAGGTATATAGTAATCTGCATGCAGGGGAACAACATGCTGAACCCACCAGTTAATATTACTTTTGCTGTCCTTGGCCACTTGGCCCCAGTTATTTCAATTTTCCTGGACTAGCCATGAGTAGTCCTAGGTAGTGAATCTATTGACCACATTTTTCCTGATCACAGTTTTCGCAGTTAGGTCTTTCTTAGGATCGTATATTGTAGTGACGATGGTCTTCCAGAGTATGTTTCATTAACCAAAGCTCTTGAGAACTCATTTGCTTCTTGACTTGTTGTAAGTTGTTAATTGCAGTTTATCTCATAGTCTAACTCTTTTGATTCATGAATCATCATGACCTGGTCGGCAAAAAGCTTTGCTTATGATGAAAAGTCTTCTAAAAGATTTGATTGCCATCTGCATTAACAAAATTTTAATGTAGTTGCGGACTTGTATTTGGGTAAAATCTATTATGGTTTCTCACCTCTTCCATCTCCCATTCTTTCCTATATAAAGAACAGAAACGTTGTCTAATGAACCCTTCATTGCTTGCAGCTACAAAAGCTGGATATAACTGACACTCGTGTTCAACCAAACCTTTTAGTGGAGCTGTCAGTGGAGCACAGCAAATTCATCATTTTTAATGCTAAGACCTCAAAATTATCAACACTCAAAAAGATTACCGTTTAGCTCAGAGTCAGGTGCAAAGGGTGTACGTAATCACTAGTTTGCGAGATGAAATGAAGGCTTGGCACCTCAAAGATGCTTCTTAGAAGTTATAACTACTATAAATAAAAGCCTAACAGATATGGATTATTAAATTTAGGAAGTACGACTGGAATCTTCACTGTTTAATAAACAATACTCTTTAGTTTGTTTCCTTTTTCTTCCGAGTCTTCTTCTCAATAATATGAGAATTAGAGAAGGAATAAACAGCAAGGTCAACTGCAACTCTGCTATGGCCATCGAAGATCTGAAGGTAATCTACCTACCAATTAGTTTCTGTAGATTGAATTTAGTGTTTGATACTAAAAAGTAAAACATGACTCCTTCGAAATAAGCTTATGACATTTCAAAGAATTTATGTTTCTGGCTCTTTCCACTTCTGTGTTTTATGATTTTTTTTTTTTTTTTGAATAATTTGAGTTTGTTTGGTGCTGATGGTTCAGACATGGTGTGATCACCTGGTTTTTGTATCCTCCGATCTCACTGACATTCCCAACGCAGACATTCCCTGCAACAGGTTCATGTTCCTCTATTTCCTACTTTTATCAGCCCCTGACATATTGCTCTTCTCATCATGCATGCCATGAGTTACTTTCACCAAATCATCCTATGTTGTGCTGATGCTTATTAGTGGATGCAGAAATGCTTGTTTTATTGATCAGCAGCAAGAAATATGTAAAATAACCATATACATGCTCACAACATATGCACACAATCATAAAAGGGATTAAGGCTTACCTTCAGCAATTACTGGCATGGATTCCATCTTATGCAGCTGCAAATACAAACACTGAATATAGCCTTCTGTTACTTACCAACTTGCTTCTCAATGGACAGAACAATATGCAAAACGTCGGTAGTAATCAGGGACCAATTCATCTGTATATATAGGAGACTTAACCCTCAAGAAGCTTCCCATTAAAGCTATCCATATCGGTTTAGGTTTCCTAGTTAGATTCCTAATGTAACACTTCATTGTAGTCTTTCTTGCAGACTAAGAATAGGATTACTTACCTTAATGAATAGATACACTGCTTCATTAAGTTACAAGTATTGATTTACAGTTTGTATCCATGTTAAACTAGGATTGATATTAAGCTAATCATCAATTACTTTATGATGATATGTGTTATGTCCATATTTGATCTTACAATCTCCCCCTTGGACTCACACATATCATGCTCGATGATTTGCACCAGAAAATATCAAAACCTACTTAACTTACTGAAGTGCGCGCCAGATAACAAACTCAAATCGAAAATCCATTCCAACATGGTCAGATCACAGTTACTTATGCAGAGCAAGAAACAGTATACATTTTAACAAAAATGCAGAGTTTCAAAACCACAAACATAAGCTCCTGCAATCCACATATGTCAAACCAGAAGTGATACAATATATGTTAATGTGTATCAACAAGTAAACATATATTAGGTCCTACTTTATGTTTCTAAAACCAGAAACTCAAGCAAATTTACTGAACACTGATGGCTTAAAATTATTGCTTGAACCTCAACATCATGCTATACATGATTTAAGCCATCTGATAGCAAGTATGATATTCAAAACAAGATGATAATTTCCAAAACAAAACAATAAAGCTGCAGCAAAATCATAACTGGAAATACCTCAAATTTTATTGATAATAATAAACTGCATTACAAATAAGTTGTGATAAAACAAAAGTCAAAAATATCACAACTGAAAATACAAGAACTCAAGAACCTTAAAATTTTAAATTGCTCCAATTGGACTAACTCTCTACTGAACCTAAGCATCTAGATTAGCTAAAACTCCAATGCTTGTTGTATGCTTCTGGAATGCTGCTACTGACAAGGCCTTGGTGAAAGGATCTGCTAGCTGTGAATTTGTGTCAATACTCAAAACAGCTATTTCACCATGCTTTACTCTTTCTCTAACACTGTAATACTTTAGATCAATGTGTTTAGAATTATTTGACCTTTTACTGTTCTTGCTAAAGAAAACTGCAGCCTCATTGTCACAATAAATCACAAGTGTTCCAGCCACAATGTGACTCAATACTTTGGTCTGCATGAGAAAATTCCTAATCCAAAGTCCTTCACACACAGTTTCATATACTGCAATAAATTCAGCTTGCATAGTAGAAGTTGAAACAAGTGTTTGTTTCATGGTTTTCCAAGCAATAGCACCTCCTGCAAGCATGAACACATATCCACAAGTCGACTTCTTGGAGTCTGGATAATTCCCTGCAAAATCCGAGTCTGAGAATCCAATGAGTTTCAGATCCTCCACTTGCCTATAAACTAGCATATGGCTTGTTCTCTGCAGGTACTCAACACTTTCTTCCCAGCTACCCAATGTTCATGGCCTGGATTAGATTGGAATCTTGACAAAATCCCTACTGCAAAAGACAAGTCTGGCCTAGTGCAGACTTGTGCATACATGAGACTTCCTACAAGTCTGGCATAAGGCTTTGACTCCATATTTTCCTTTTCAACATCACTATTGGGACTTTGCTTCTTGGTTAACTTATCTCCTTTGGACATGGGAACTTCTCCAGCTGCACACTTCTCCATACCAAACCTCTTTAAAACTTTGGTAATATAATTGTGTTGAGACAAACCAAGTAGTCTCTGTGCCCTATCTCTTTTAATCTCAATACCTAGTACATAGGATGCTTCTCCTAAGTCTTTCATGTCAAAATTCCTTGACAGAAAACTCTTGGTATCTTTAAGCAATTTAATGTTACTGCTAGCCAAAAGTATATCATCCACATAGAGTACCAGAAAAATAAAATTGTTCCCAACTGTCTTCAAATAAACACATTCATCAACAAGATTTTCTGTAAATCCAAAAGTAGAAATCACAGAATCAAATTTCTTGTACCACTGTCTAGAAGCTTGTTTTAGGCCATAAATTGATTTTCTTAATTTGCACACTAAGTTTTCACTTCCAGCTGGCACAAAACCTTCTGGCTGCCTCATATAAATCACTTCATCTAGTTCACCATTCAAGAAAGCTGTTTTAACATCCATCTGGTGCAGCTCCATATCAAAATGAGCCACTAAAGCCATGATTATCCTAAACGAGTCTTTTGTAGAAACTGGAGAAAAAGTCTCAGTAAAGTCAATGCCCTCTTTCTGTGTAAAACCCTTGGCAACTAATCTTGCTTTATGTCTCTCTACATTGCCATTTGCATCTCTTTTGGTTTTGAAAACCCATTTACAACCTATAGGCTTCTGGTTGGGGTCAGGTTCAACTAATTCCCAAACTGCATTTTGGCTCATGGAATCAATTTCTGCTTCCATTGCTAGCTGCCATTGATGAGATTCACTACTTTCAATGGCCTGATTAAATGTAGTTGGATCATTGTCCTCTGCACAATCCATTTCAATTTCTGCTTCTTGTAGATAAACAATGTAGTCACTCTCTTCCCCCCCATAAGTTGGTTTTCTTGCTCTCTGTGATCTTCTAGGTTGAGCTACTGGATGATTTTGAGGTTCAGTTACTTGACCAGTTACGTGGTCAGTTACTTGACCAGGTACAGTTACTTGGGCAGTTACATGGTCAGTGACATGGGCAGTGACTTGGGCAATGACTTGATCAGGTACAGTTACATGGTCAGTGACATGGTCAGAGACTTGACCAGGTACAGTTACTTGGGCAGTGACCTGGTCAATGACATGGGCAGTGACTTGGGCAGTGACTTGATCAGGTACAGTTACATGGTCAGTGACTCGGTCAGTTACGTGACCAGTGACATGATCAGTTACATCTTGTTCTAAAGGCAATGCCACACTTAAATTCTCATCCGACACAATTTCCTCAAAATCTGAGGTTAAATCCTCAAGGTTTGTATTGTGAACTTTTTCACTTAGAAACTTTACTTGATGTGTTTCAAAAATTCTAGGTGAATGATGAGCAGAATATAATTTATAGCCTTTAGATTTATCTGGATAACCTATAAAATAGCAACTAACAGTTTTGGGGTCAAGTTTATTCAAGCTTGGATTATAAATCCTAGCTTCTGCATGACATCCCCAAACATGACAGTGATGAAGACTAGGTTTCCTGCCACACCAAAGCTCAAAAGCAGTATTTTCTATGGCTTTGCTAGGTGTCTGTTGCAAATATAATTTGCAGTTTTTAAAGCCTCACCCCACAGAAATTTAGGCAAACCAGTTGTACACATCATGCATCTAACCATGTTCAAAAGAGTCCTATTCTTTCTCTCTGCAACACCATTCTGTTGTGGATTATAGGGTGTTGTGTATTGAGCTTTAATTCCATTGTCTTGCAAAAACAAGGCAAATGGACCCTTTTGTTGGCCGGATTCAGTGTACTTTCCATAGAACTCTCCCCCTCTATCTGACCTTACTGTTTTGATTTTCTTTTCTAGTTGATTTTCTACCTCAGACTTAAAGATTTGAAAGGCTTTCAATGCTTGTGCCTTTTCTGAAAGTAGATAAATAACTGTATCTAGAAAAGTCATCAATGAATGTGATAAAATACACATTCCCACAGATAGTTTGATGCCTAAATGGTCCACATATATCAGTGTGTATGAGTTCTAATAAATTTTGGCTTCTATATGCAGTTTTTTTCTTGTGTTGGTTATTTTTCCCTTAAAATTCCACACACTGTTAGATCAGAAAAATCAAGTTCATTTAGGATTTTGTTTTTCACCAAATTTTCAGTCTCTCTTTTGAAACATGGCCGAGTCTTCTATGCCATAAAAATGCAGACTTTTCATTTAGTTTGGTTCTTTTAACACCTGTTAAAGTGCTAGTACTGTTTGTGTTATCTTCAACAAGTAAAATTTCTTGTTGAGCCATTGAACAACTTAACTGTAAATAATCATTCGAGATAACACCAGAACCAATTTGAACAGAATTTTTAGAAATAAGAATTCCATTACTATCAATAAAAGTCTACAACCAGATTTTACTAAAAGAGAAACTGAAACCAAATTCCTTCTCATGGAAGGTACATAAAAAAATTATCCAAAACTAACAATTTTCCTAATCCTAGATCAAGCTTTAAGGTTCCAATAGCCTTGACTGCCACTCTCATGCCATTGCCTACACACAGGTTCACTTCATCACTTTTTGGGATTCTGCTCCTTATGAATCCCTGCAAAGAATTAGTAATATGAATAGGTGAGCCTGAATCTATCCACCAAGACTGTGGTTCAACATTTATAAGATTAATTTCTAAAGAAAAACTGTATTAGAAAAAATCTTACCCTTTTTGGCTAACCAATTTTTATAGCCAGTGCAGTCCTTTTTCATGTGTCCTACTCTTTTGCAAAAGTAGCACTTGAACCTAAATGGCCTGTTTTCCTTGACCACTGCAGCTGTTGAACTCTTAGTTATGGCTTTGATAGGCTTGAGCTTATTCTGGGGCTTTTTCCTTTTAGGCTTCTCAATGAGGTTAATGGTTGTAGCAGGTTCCTTTTCTTCCTTGATCCTAGATTCCTCATCAACACAGATGGATATAAGTTCATCTAAAGTCCAGTTTCCCTTTTGAGAGTTGTAACTGGTCCTAAGATGACTAAAACTGTTAGGCAAGGAATGAAGTGCATAATGCACTACCTGCTCATCCCTAACCCCCATCAAGAGCTCCCTGAGTCTGCCATTTATATTGATCATCTTCATAATATGTTCTCTAACTCCCCCTGAACCCATGTACTTCAAATCATGAAACTCCTTGGTTAGTCTAGCTGCTTCTGCCTTTTCACTTTCTTTAAACTTAGCACCTATGAGTTCCAGAAAATCTGATGCTAGCTCAGGTTCTTCTATACTTCCCCTGACAGTCTTGGACATAGAGGTACGAATGAGATTCTTAGCCATTCTATTGGATCTATGCCACTTCTTGTAAAGGTCAGTTTCTTTCTTGGTGCTCTTTTCATTCAACTCTATAGGCTTATCCTCAGTAAAGCAATAGTCTATATTCTCATGCATTCCCATATAGTTCTCTACAGAATCTAGCCAAGCTCTATAGTTGGTTCCAGTTAATCAAGACACTGTTCAAGTTCATGTAGGAGTTACCTAAGGAGCAAAACAAAAATTCATGTGAGTTCTTAATTTGTAAAGAAAATAACATTAAGTTTTCTGCGTTTTATTTAGCTTTAAGCAACCAAAACAAGAACATACAGAAAACCTAAACAATCCATACTTGCATTCATATCAGTCCATAACCAAAAACAATGTTAAGCAACACTTTTGAGCAGAAGCATAACATTCTGGAGTTCTTTATCAATATACCATGTTCAATGAAAACAAGTTATCCAAAGAAATTTATCCACATCTTTAGACAGAAGAAAAATTTCTAAGTATCCGAATTTATTTTCATCAAGCATGCATATTGCTATTTTGTATTCTAAAACCATACTTGACCACTTCTTTGGAAGATAAAACTGAAGCATAGTTTTAAAACACAAAACACAATTTCAGTTTTGTCACTCGATCAGGTACTTGATTAGTTACCTGACCAGTTACATGGTCAGTGACCTGACCAGTTACATGGTCAGTGACCTGGCCAGTTACATGGCAGTACCTGACCTTACATGGTCAGTGACCTGACCAGTTACATGGTCAGTGACCTGATCATTGTTTTCTGCCAACATCAATGAAGAATGCTTTGTGCATCATAATCACTTATGCCAACAGAAAACCACAAAACCCATGAGCTTTTAACTTTATATTCTACCCAGATTCATCCTTGTAAGAAAATTAAGCTCTCGTATCTGTCAATTTAATAATGTAAACAAAATCTGGGAGATTTTTGTTCTTCATGCAATTTTACACAATCACAGATATACCATATCATCAATCAATTCAACATGCATATTCAAGCATAACCAAAATTGATTTGATTCCAAGAAACCACAGCAATCAAGAAATTGTAAATTTCATCCGGTCACCATCTACTCTAACCTAACGCACGCCGGGAATGCAACTAGTTCTTGCACAATCAAAAATCAATTATCATGCTATGAATCGAAATCAATTTCACAGAAAAACCTGTTTTTGCTTTTTCCCCAATTTGCTGCTAAAAATCACAGCGGAAGCGTGAATTGATATTTAACCAGATGCAGCAATCGACTTAAGTAACTTACCTTGATCAGTTACATGACCAGTTACATGGTCAGTTACCTGATCAGTGACTTGTCCGTAAAGCAAAAACCCTTTTTTTTTTTTTTTTTTTTGTGTTTGTTTTGCAAAACCCTAAAACGATTTTGATACTTGAGCCTATGCTCTGATACCAATTGTAAAATAACCATATACATGCTCACAACATATGCACACAATCATAAAAGGGATTAAGGCTTACCTTCAGCAATCACTGGCATGGATTCCATCTTATGCAGCTGCAAATACAACACTGAATATAGCCTTCTGTTACTTACCAACTTGCTTCTCAATGGACAGAACAATATGCAAAACGTCGGTAGTAATCAGGGACCAATTCATCTGTATATATAGGAGACTTAACCCTCAAGAAGCTTCCCATTAAAGCTATCCATATCGGTTTAGGTTTCCTAGTTAGATTCTGTAACACTTCATTGTAGTCTTTCTTGCAGACTAAGAATAGGATTACTTACCTTAATGAATAGATACACTGCTTCATTAAGTTATAAGTATTGATTTACAGTTTGTATCCATGTTAAACTAGGATTGATATTAAGCTAATCATCAATTACTTTATGATGATATGTGTTATGTCCATATTTGATCTTACAAAATACACACAGCTGATCAACACCTGCAGCAACATCACACTGATGCCACACCTGATCAACGCCAGCACAAGCAAGAAAAACGTGATTCACATTCTAGAGAATAACCGTCTCAAATTTGTTACAGAAACCTTCTAGAATCCAGTAGATATTTGTTAGAATCGAGCTAAACTTCCGCTCTTGATTATTGTACCTCATGTATATATATAAAGGTGCCTTGTATCTGTAATTATGTGAAGAAAAAAATAAAATTGCTATTCTGTTAAGAAAATTCTCTCTCCAGTTTTCATCATGTTTCCCCTGTTTCCCCATAAAGCAATCTTACAATTCTATTATCAGTTTGTTTTTTTCAATCCCTAAGTCAGTTCTGCCAACAATGTACAATATGTTCTTCGATCTATTACTATCTATAGTTTCGCTTAGCTTTTCATGTTTTACCTGTATATTCCCAAAGCCATGTATTGGAAAATATATTTCTTAGAGAAAGTATTCTGAGTTTTTCTCATGATCATCTTCAAATTGTTGAGTAAAAAGATGTAAGATTGCCAAAAGAAAAAGAAGAGGGAAAAAAAAAAAAAAAGATGCAACAGGGTTCTCTACTTTAACATCATCAAAGTGGAGCACCTGATAGAGTTTGAATCACACATTCTATTCCTAATCTGTGAAGCACTTTTCACATTATAGATAGATGTGAAGGTTATTATAGTTCCGAAAGCTGTTGCCCTCTAGGTCACAAATGGGTTTGTTTGTGCTGTAAGGGCGTCTTCTGTAGTCGTAGTGTGAAGGGACATTTTATTCAGCATTATCAGGAGACAAACCATTGTCTTGGTGTGAACTGCAGGTACCAATTCAATGATTCTAGAAATTGCAGCCACAAGTCTTTCAGTGATTTATTATAATTATGCTCACCTTTTGAAACAGTGATCAATCAATTTGGTGCTGGTCCTGCAATGACTATTTAGATGCTCAAAAGATCTCAAAATTGAGATATTTTTCTGCATCCTAATTCCTACAAGGTCAGTTTCTTTTCATTTTTTTTTTTTGGTTGCCTTTTGGTTTATGTATTGTGCACTTTCCAATCACTCAAATACTTGCCTTTTTACTTTTTAGGATCGATCCTCTTCATCGAAGCTAGAGAACATTGATGCAATGATTGTTGATGTTATTGATCTCTTATCTAAGCCATTTCCTAGCATTAGTGTTCACCCACAGCTGGATGCTCAGTCGTTTGTCAGCCAGGACGAGCTTGCATTGGCTAAGGAGGGAGTCCAGAAGATCTTTGATAACGGATTACATGCTTTGGCTAATCTCAAAGTGCAAGAAGAGTTTCTCCTTTACTCAGCCATACTGCTATCAGCCGAGTCATGCCCCTCAGAATTGAAAAGATTCATTCAGATGCAATCTTCCAGAGGAAACCTCTGCTTTCATGAAAGCTCAAGATGAGTTGAAGGTGGCCTCAGACTTATCAGCCTCAATCACTCAGAAGAAGTTTGTGGTACGGCAACAAACTTCAAAGTATGATGAGGTGAAGAAAGAAATGGTCGCCTCGGATGAGAAAGTTGCCAACTTCAAGGCCATGATCAAAGAGTTGGAAGCACAAACAAAAAGGTTAGAAGCTTGTTTAGCCACGGAAGAGAGCAACAGGGCAAAGATTGATGAGGCTATCGATTCCATCGAGACACAAGTCACCACCGCGAGAGATGGATTGGTCTCGGACTTGGCGCTAGTGTCTTCAATGGAGGGAGCGACCCAAGCAGCTAACTGTTTAAGGAAAACTGAAATTGGGAGAGAATTGAGTCGTGCTTTCATTGATAATAGGGGCCTCTTTATATAGAGGATTACAAGCATAGAGATAGAGTTGTACATGGAAACATAATCGTACATTGATTGAATATCTCCTAAGATTCTCCGAGAATATCTCTAATATAAACCCTATTTCAACTAGAGCAAGTAACCTCGATTTTGGGCCAGACACATATTCTGGATTTACTTGAACACTCCCCCTTGTGTCGCCCAAACGTGGTGCTTCTCTCGTTGCCTCGTTAAAAAACCTTGCCGAGTAACAAAAACCTTGTGGGACAAAAATAACCTCGGTCGAAGGGGAAAAAGAGCATAACACACCCTTCACGTTTCGAGACCATACATGTAGACATCTCCTCCTAATGTTTGCATCTCCCCCTGATGACTACAGTCATGAGAGTTCGGATAACTTCCGCAAACGATGCTACCAACATGTTCCTCGAAAGTGGAATTTAGGCAATGACTTAGTGAGTAAGTCTGTCATACCGTCCTCAGATCGAACCTAGTTCACTTTGATCTTGAGGAGAGTCTGTTGTTGCTGATTATACTTGGTGCGGTCGCTTTTGATGTAGCCTTGCTTCAAAACAAGCAGCATTATCCTATATGCTCGTAAGCTCATCTGTAGTAGACTTCAAACCACAATTTTTTGAACATGCGTAATTATGGATCCAATCCATATACATTCACGAATCACTTCGTGAAGAGAAATAATCTCTGCATTGTTCGAAAATATAGCGACTAGGGTCTATGTTGTAGACCTCCAAGATATCATGGTCTTTACCCATGGTGAACACTTAACCAGTTTGAGAATGACCTTTGTGTGGGTCAGAGAGATACCCAACATTAGCAAAACCTTCCAAAACGCTTATTATTTTGGGATGGGGATAGTGGACGCAGGCCAGAGTTGGCGGTGTTCCTGGTGTGTGATGGGTCCGAATCCATCGTCTCTCTGTAGGGATAAAGCATGCCCATATTAGTCGTACATCTCTAGTATCGAAAGATATCTTTTACACCAATCCAAAGGCGTCGCGTTGGCGCAGAGCTATACCTTAGCTAACAAGTTCATTGCAAATGAGATGTCTGGTCTTGTGCATTGAGCTAAGTACAATAATGCGCCTATTGTACTCAAGTAAGGCACTCCTGCCTCTAGCACATCTTCGTCATCATCCTTTGGACGGTGGTTGAAGACACATTCCTTATTCTCTCTTTCTTTGAACTACTCGATCTTATTGACTATATGGGTTCGAATCCCGGCGGAACGGGCGGGCGAAATTACGTGAGAGAAAGAGCCTCTTGGTGGAGTCCCCCCGGAGGACAGAATAGCACTACTTAGTGACTAGGAGCGGAGAGCCCGTTGCGCGTTGTTTTTGTTTGACCGACCTATCTTCTTTCTAAAATCGTCCATAAACATGAAAAAAAAAGAAAAAAGAAACTTCCTGCAGATTGCTCGAACCACGTAACCTAATCAATGCGCCTATTTCCCTAAATCAAGACAAAAGGGATTCCACGGCTCAAGGGACCCACGCTCGATCAGAAAAGAAAAGTGAGTCTGGAACAAGAACGAAATCAAAAATAAAAGAAAAATATAAAAAAGAAAGCTTGCGACCTAGGTATTCCGTTTCGGGTTTCCCATACTTTTTGTAAAAAGAACCCAGTCTTCCGTTTTTCAGCTTTTAAGAAACTTCTGCTCGAGCTACTCGGCTAACTCTGGTTCTTTCGAAGAAGACCTTGATTTGAAAAGAGAAATCAACACCCATTGAATGATCAAACAATTTTCATTTGAATACTCAAGGAGATTTGGAGGTTAGGAAAGAAAGGCGCCAAAGGCGTTCTGAAAGAAAGAATCTCACGAATCAATTCAAGAGTAAACGTATGCGGTGGCTCCTAAACGAACTTCTCTCCTACATCTGATCGCAACCAGGTACGTCTGGTCATTATTTTAATAGTAAGGGGCGAAGAGGATCATTTTCAGGATCAAGACTACGGACGATCATGGGGGTGCTTGAAGGCTTGACCTTATCAAAATGCCTAAGCATCTATCAACATGATGCTCAAGTTCCAAACTGAAACCTAATCGTGTTCTCCCAAAATCCTTCATCTCAAAATCGGATTTCAAGTGTTCAACGGTTTCCCTTAACTCTTTAAGGGCTTCCAATGAAGATTATGTCCAACATGAACCGCTATAGAATCCGAAACTTGTTCTAAAAACGCGTGGGCATATCCCTTCCCAATCAAGTAGTCACTTTAGTGAGCATTTCAACCTTATTGCAAACGCGCTCCGAGGTCTAGAGCCACTTGACTTGGGTAAATGAAGTTCACCATGAACCTTCGTGTATATTCCGTATCTAGATCCCCATAGAGATACGTAGTGACCACATTTGTAAGCTGCATGTTCAGTTATTCGGAAACTACCAAACTGACAAGGTAGTGGAGTGCAATGACATCCATTACGAGAGAATATGTCTCATCGTAGTCGATTTCAGGGCGTTTTGTGAGAAGCCTTGCGCCATAAGGCGAGATTGCCATCTCTTTTTCTCATCACGCTTTCTAACGAAGACCCATTAGCCAATAGGTTTTATGTTAGGAGGTGTTGGCATCACTGGCTCAAAAACCTTCATCTTCGTCAGAGAATCCAACTTAACCTGGATCGCATCTTTCCATTTAGGCCAAATCTCTCTACGTTGGTATTCATTCATCAATGGAGCGTGGTTCGATATCATCGGACTCAACAAACTCATGCACAACGAAATGCGCGACTACATCATCAATTATGATGGAGTTTCTATCCCACATCTCATGTACACTAGTGTAATTTTCAAAGAGCTCTATATTCTCAGGACTAGGTTCTGACGTTGAGGCGTCCCCCAACGATAACCATAACCTGAAAGATTCTCATGAGGCGGATTTTGAGTGTCGATGATCCAAGGATTAGGTTGTGCCAAAATATCGTTCGAACCCACGGGCCTCCCACGCATCCTAGCTGGGGCCATGGCCTATAACGCCAGAGTGCCACTCTCCTTAATTGGCGTTGGCGCCATGCCTACCTCCATGTAGGGTGGCGCTAGGGACGTACTTCCTTGCAGGCATATTTGCAGCAGATGTGTGATCTCGTCACTTTAGTAGGGATCGAGATGAGATATAGTGGGGACAGACCACGACAATTCCTGTCGTTCCTGCTGAACATCTGTGTTCTTATCTCCCCCTAACGACGGGAAGACTGTCTCATCAAAGTGACATCCGCAAATCTAGCGGTAAGGAGATCGCCTTGCAAGGGCATTAAGTGGCGGACGATTGTTGGAGTCTTAAATCCAACTGAGTTGCCCACTCGTCTATAAGGACCCATCGTAGAGCACTGTGGCGGCGCAATTGGCACATAAATGGCACACTCAAATATGCGTAAGTACGATATTTGTACCCAGTCACTAGCTGTAACGCAAAGGTAGATTGAGTGGTAGTGGGTCGTAGAAGAATTAGCATAGCTGCATGCGATATTGCATCACCCCAAGCGGATATAAGGAGATTGGTGCGCATTACCAATGTCCGGACTACTATCGTAGTCGTTTCCGCGAGACCATGATGTCCAACATCATTCCCTAATGCAATAACCATCGAAAGTCTTCGATGTAAACTCTCTAGCATAGTCAAATACAATTGACTGAATAAGATGATTCGGGGAGTGAGCCCGTTGTTGTATGATATGTGCTAGGAGTGTAGCATAAGCAGCATTACAAGTGGACAACGGCACAACACGTGACTAGCATGTTTGCGTGTCAACCAACATCATGAGATATTTAAACGTCCGCAGGTTGGTTGAATCAGTCCACAGAATCCCCATGGATTCTATGTAGGAATAGAATGAGTATTTTCATATCCTTTGCATATGACGGTCTCAGTCCTAATTTCCCTAAGGAACGGGCTTTATAAAACGAGCGAGAGGCTTTAGCAGCAACCAATGAGGATTTTGGTTGGGCCTGAGCGTCTGAAACGCTATTTGAAGCAAAGTTGGTGATTGCAACATCACTTGGGGCGTCATCACCATGATGTACGCTATCCATGGCGTCATGGATAAGGATTGTGCCAGCCCTAGGCTGGTGGTGGACGGCTGAGGCGGTCACACTTAGTCCAAGAATCAACTTTTGATTCATGCTTCGTTTCACTCGAGAAAATAGATGTCCGTGTGAAGTCTTTAGTAGACGGATCATCATGACTAGGATGACCTATCATGTCGTGACAAAGCCATTATGTGTCTAAATCCAAGAGATATTCTCTCATAACTTTTATTGGATTCAATAGCTCGAATAGTGACATAGAGTCCACTAGAGAGACACATAAACTTCTCTAAGATGAGTCTTTGTTAGCAATCATTAGAGGTATTGCAAAGGAACTCATTTCAGTTCTCTACATGCGTTTTCGCATGGAATCCGTTGGCTATTCATAGGTGAAATTTGCCCTAAGAGCGTAGAGAGTTTCTGTGACAGTAATCAAGGTGCCATTTGGCAAGTGGAACTTGGGCTATTCCATGTCCTTGAATTAATACTGATGGCCCAGCCATCGTAGTCACAAAGTAATATGCTCAGAATCAAAATGGAGTCATGAAAAGAACTCGAAATTTTATTCATAAGCCAACGGAGTTACATCATTGTCTCTTTGACAAAAGAAAATCTAATCCAAAATGCTAGCTAATGCAAAACAATGGTAGTTGTCTAACTTCTTTCGGTAATTCCAAAATAAATGTGACCAGGTGAGTAGAGAGCCTTCTTTGAAGAAAGACTAAACCATTGGCATTTACTACAAAAGTATATGGCAATTGCCTATTACATCTCTTGGAAAAATAAAGACTTAAACAAAATTGGCGATCTATTGATCCGATTTGTAGTCTTTAACCCTTCACTCTAGATCATCATCTTGATCTTCTTGTTCCACATCGTGAGCTTCTCTTGCTTCACAATATGCTTTGTAGGCGGTGACAATTTCTTCACGAGCTCTACAAATGTGTGCCCAATGACCGGATACTCCACATTGAGAACATACATCTCTTTGCTCAAACTCCATTGATTGAGGCGCTTTGAAAGCGTCATTTAGATGGCTCTTAGTGTTGGTGGCTCCACCAACATGGCTAGAGGCGTTGCCTCCCTTTCTCTTTCCACGTTGACCTCTTCGGTTCCGTGTTCGCCTATTTTGGCGGTTACCTTCCCAAGTAAAGCGATTATATGGACCAGAACGTCCAGAAGTATCCCTAAGATTAGGGTTTCGCTCTTGGCGCCCTCTCTTAGGGGCACGACTATAATTGGATTCCGGAATATGCTCTGTTTTCACTGATCTCGAATTATAGTTCTTCACAAGGATGTTGTCATGCTTTTCAGCGACATTCATAGCTCCAATGAGCTAATGAAACCTTGTGATCCATCTTGCAGTAACATCGATTCGATAGTTCTTAGTAACCATCAATGCAGAGACGGGGAAGGTAGAGAGAGTCTTCTCAATCAACATCGCATCTGTGATCTCTTTACCACAGAATTCCATTCAGGATTTAATGCGAAGTGCTTCCGAGTTGTAGTAAAAAACTGACTTGAAATCACAGAAGCGGAGGCTATGCCATCTCACTTCTAGGTCAGGAAGAAGGGAGTCATGGACGTTGCCAAATCTTTCTTCGAGTGAGACCCACAGTCTTCTGGGGTCTTCTTCATTCATACACTCGTACTGGAGTGAATCATCCATATGACGAGTCATTAGGATGATGGTTTTCACCTTATTTGCCTTTAAGGTTGCTCTATTTGCTTCCAAAGCTTGAGCTTGCTCAATAGTTAGCACGTCCTGACTAGGCTCGAGAATCGTATCCAGGATTCCATCGGCCTTGAGATGCTGGCGGACATCACGAACCCACCAGTGATATTCAGAGCCAGTTGTTCCCAATGGAGCAAAGTCCAATTTGTTCAGGTTACTCATCCTGAAAGAGAACAAGAAATTAGGGTTAGTTTCGGAGCGAAAAAGGCTACCACGAAAACAAACAAAATTTCTGAGCGTAGTTGCTTCCAAGAAATTAGGAATTTCTGAGCGTAGTCGCTTCTAAGAAATTCAATTCCAAGAGGGGTTGGATTAGATCGAAACAATGATGTTTGCGGTCGATCGTTTTATCTCAACAAACTCTAAGTTTGGATGACTCTACAAGCTCCAAGCTTGGAGTGAGCACGAACCCCCACAGTTCGGCTTAATTTGGTCTCCCCTATGATAAAGAAAGGGGGGTAGAAGAAGGGAGGTTGCAAGTCCCCGAAAAGGAAGAGAAATTAAATGTAAAAACTCTAAAAAACGGGAACTAAAGGAACCTTTAAAACATACCTTGAAAAGTGTAGAAAATTGTTTACTCGCCGGAGCTTGGCGGTGGTTGGCCGGAATTTTCTTTTTCTTTTGCTTTGGCCCAGGCTTGTATCCCCCTTTTTTTTTCCAGCCCAAGCCTACTGAGGAGAGGTGTGGGCTGCGTCAGTGGAGAGCTCTTTTCTTCTTCTTCGGCAGTGGGCCACGTGCCTTTCCTTTTCTTTTCTCTTTTTTTTTTTATTTTCTTCTTCTGACAGTGGGGCCGTTCCCCTCGTTTTTTTTTCATTCTTTTCTTCTTCTTCTGGGCCCAATCTCTCTTTCTCCTTCTTTTTCTTCTCTTTCCTTTCTTCTTCTACGCATCTTCTTCTTCCTTCTTTTGTTTTATGGTTTTTTTTTTTTGTTTCGCTGGCAGAGGCTAACCGGCTAATTGATGGGTGCAGTGGAGGTGCTGGGCAGTCTCTGGGTAGTAGGGCAGTTGCAGGAGGCTGTTGGTGCTCGTGCAACGGTGGTAGCAAGACTAGCATGGGCTAGGAGCGTTGGTGGAAAGGTTGAGATTTTTCCGGGTTTTTGGTTTTTAGTTTTGGGATTTCAGGGTTAGGGCTTCGTGCTGATAACGTGTTTAAGGAAAACTGAAATTGGGAGAGAATTGAGTCGTGCTTTCATTGATAATAGGGGCCTCTTTATGTAGAGGATTACAAGCATAGAGATAGAGTTGTACATGGAAACATAATCGTACATTGATTGAATATCTCCTAAGATTCTCCGAGAATATCTCTAATATAAACTCTATTTCAACTAGAGCAAGTAACCTCGATTTTGGGCCAGACACATATTCTGGATTTAATGGAACACTAACCAGTTTGTGGCTCAAAAGCAGTCCAATTGGGATAACCTAAAGACTAGTTTTACAAAGTTTGCATGATGCACTTGGCCTTGTTTTAAGCTATTGTTACTATTTTGGTGGGATAATCAGAAGTGTCTACATGAACTCCATTTGCTAATTCCCTTGTATGGGGTTAGTGAAACTCCATTTTTATGTTGGTATAACTTCCACCTCTTTCAAATTTCAATGCAACGAAAAAATAGCCTTCGGATTTAGGAAGACACCTCACATGAACAAAAGAAGCTTTTAATATAAGCAGTCAAACAGATGGTTGTGCTTCTAATTATTGACAAGCCTGAATATTATAAGAAGATACTGCTTGCAAACAAAAAGTTTACCTTGCAACTTTTTTCACTATCAAACTCATGGAACTGTTAAAGGTAATTCTCTCTACGCTTTGTTTCTGTAGATTATAATTTGATATTTTACGCTGGAAATGCTACTCTTTCGAAGCTTATAACTCAATGGTTCGGTTGGTGTAATTCAGACATGGTGCTTTCAAATGGCTTCGCTCTCCTCTGATGCCATTGTCATTGCCCTTGTTTTTTTTAGTTCTCTAATAATCTGAGTAATTATATTTCTTTCGACAGAATTAATTTCTCTAAACCCAGTCTTCTCTCTCTCTCTCTCTCTGTTTTTTTACTTTCAAATGAGTAATTGGTAGTGGGAAAACAAAGAAACATAAAAGCTATGTAGTATTGTTGAAAATTGCAAGTTTAGGTTCAAAATGCACTTGATGCATGATGTGGGGTGAGACCGTGAGACTGTTTTTTCTTGTTTTATCCATGTGTAGAAAATATAAAAAAGACTTGTGATGAGAGTCATGAGACACTTAGAGAGCATTTTGGTCTTTCACAGGATTAAATCATGATACTTTGCAATTAAAAGTCTTTGAACAATCAGCTAGCTGCAATGTGAAAAAAGAGAATCGAAATTTTTATTATATCTCCTCTTTAAATTTAGTTGTCTTCACTTGAATGTTTCATTGACAAAGTTTGTGCCCGAGTCCTGAATCATATGATGATATGTATACTAGATTGACAATTTTTATATACTAGTCACTAGATGCCAGCAGTCCAGCACCCCAGTGGGAATTGGTTTTGTTTATACTGTAAAGAAACTTATCTCTACAGTGGATGGAACAGGCACATCAGTGAGCATTATGAGCGCACAGATCATTGTCTTGCTATCTACTGCAGGTGCACTTCACATATGCTTTGTAGATCCACAAATTGAAGCCTCCAATCTTCCAAGCTCTTCACTTTTCTGTATCGACTTACTACAAATGTCTTCTGGTTTGGTCACCTTAGTGAAGGAAATCCAATAGTTCGGTGTTACTCCTGCAAGGCAGTTACCAATGTTTATCAAGTGATCTGACGCTTGCAGGTTGCTTCTCAATTTTATCGCTTTATCTATTCTCCAAATTCCAATCACTCGATTGTTTACATGGTATTTTTAGGATACATCCTTATTGAAGCTAGAGAAGCTTAATGCTGTGATGGTTGGTGTTGCTGATCTCATCTCAAAGCCATTTCCTGGCTTCAATAATAGTCCAGTGGATGCCAAGCCATTAGCCATTGGTAGGCCAGGATGAGTTTGCATTCGCCAAGGAAGGACTTCAGCAGATCTTTGATCAGGGGTTAGAAGCTTTAGGTGATGACCAACTGCAAAGAGAGTTTCTCACTTATTCAGCCATACTTCCACCAACTGATTCCTGCCCATCGGAATTGAAGGCTGCCCTTTCATCATTCAGAGGTAATCTCCCAGAGGAAACCTCTGCTATTATTCAAGCTAGAAATGAGTTGAAGGTGGCCTCAGACCTAGTGACGCGGGAAGCGTGTAACCTAGGTTTACCAGCAATAAACCTAAAATAAAGGATTCTGGAGTCCACCAGAGATAAAAGAGAAAACTCTCAATTTTGATTGATAATATGATAAAAGATAGTTCTGCAACAGTTTAAGGTTGCTTATATATGGGAAAAGAAACCCTAGGGCGACTAACAATGAAACCCTAAAGCCCACGGATTAAAAAAAACAAATCCAAAATAAAAAGAATGTAAAACTAGCCTAAAAATACTAAATCACGAATCGGATAATTAAGGCGATACATTTTGGCCTAAATTTGATAGAGCTCACTAAAGTGAGTCTTGAAGATCTCGTCGTTCCCATTCCGGAAAGGTATTATGCATCTCAAACGGACATTCTGGCCAAAAGTTAGTCAAATCTGATTCAAAATCAAAACCTGACTTTTCGCACGAGAAACCCGAAAAGTCCAAAACCAAATCTTCTTGAATATTCCAGCAGCTAGTAACCTGATTACGCGTGAGTTACCTATTTTCCAATCACTCTTCTTGATTCTACACCGCTTCTTTACTTTTATGGTTTTTCGGCTAAACTGGGTCCATTCTCGTCCTACATCATTCTCCTCCACTATGAAAGAACTCGCCCTCGAGTTCCTCTTGAATAAAGGACAGGAATAGGTAGACAAAAGACCTGAGAAAAAATTAGACAATTGGACATGTGGATTATTGGCTGGATCTTCTGCATATTTTGATGACACAATCATGAACCCAACACCATAGATGAGTCTGTTATAGGCAACCTTAGTAGATTCTTCACAGCTCTCAAGGTTGTACTCTTGAATAACATCTGGCTCTGAATGATTTATTTTAGGCTCCAAGACTTCATCAGTACAAATAACCATGTCTTCATGAGCAATTTCATCTTTAACCTCTTCTTGGTCTTCATCCATGAATTCTTGTGGAGGTTCTTCCATTAGAAATTCTTCTGGCTTTTCTTCAATTAAACTATTAATCTCAACCGGCAAAGAAAACTTGGACTCTAACTTCTTCTCGAAAACCTTAGGAGGATAATTCTTGATGTTCTTCCTTCCAGGCTTGATTTTAATTTTATGTGACTCCCACCTAAATAAATATGTGTCATCTTTGCAATAACCACCTTTGACGCTTTCATGCCATGGCCTTCCAAAAAGCACATTAGTGTCATCCATGTCAATCACATGACAAGTAATCTCTTCTTTATAAAATTTTCCCATAGAGACAGGAACTTTACAAACCTCTGTTACTTGTGCATATTCATCCTCCCCAAATGGAATCCAGTATGGATCACTCAGCTTCACTGTCGGTAATTGAAAATAATCCACAACTTTGTTTGCTACAAAGTTCTCCCGTAGACCACTATCAATTATTACAGAGCATACCTTGTCTTTGATGACACATGTAGTTCGGAAGTCGTCGTAATCCGGCGTTGTGAATATCCAACGTTCCATGTTTCTTCTTTTTTTTTCTCTTTTTTTTTTTTTTTTTGATTGATGAGGTTGTCCTAGGGCGAATCCCTTGGCATGTTCCTCTTCAACGAAATTTTCTTTGATAGATACTCTACGACCAGCGTCGTTGAGGTTGGTGGTAGTGAACTTCTCCCTTGGATCGTCGTCTGCTAAGAAGCGGGCGAAACCCGCTCTGATACCAACTGACGCGGGAAAAGTAACCCTAGGTTTACAAGCAATAAACCTAAAATAAAGGATTCTGGAGTCCACCAGAGATAAAAGAGAAAACTCTCAATTTTGATTGATAATATGATAAAAGATAGTTCTGCAACAGTTTAAGGTTGCTTATATATGGGAAAAGAAACCCTAGGGCGACTAACAATGAAACCCTAAAGCCCACGGATTAAAAAAAACAAATCCAAAATAAAAAGAATGTAAAACTAGCCTAAAAATACTAAATCACGAATCGGATAATTAAGGCGATACATTTTGGCCTAAATTTGATAGAGCTCACCAAAATGAGTCTTGAAGATCTCGTCGTTCCCATTCCGGAAAGGTATCATGCATCTCAAACGGACATTCTGGCCAAAAGTTAGTCAAATCTGATTCAAAATCAAAACCTGACTTTTCGCACGAGAAACCCAAAAAGTCCAAAACCAAATCTTCTTGAATATTCCAGCGGCTAGTAACCTGATTACGCGTGAGTTACCTATTTTCCAATCACTCTTCTTGATTTTACACCGCTTCTTTACTTTTATGGTTTTTCGGCTAAACTGGGTCCATTCTCGTCCTACATCACCTAGCAGCTTCAATTACTCTGAATAAGTTTGTGCTCCAACAAGCGTCTTCTAAGTGATTATTGACAGGCATGAATATAAGAAGACGCAGCTTGCAAACAAGGTATGCTTTGCATGCAAACAAAGGTATACTTTCCTTGCAAACAAATTTATACTTTGTTCTCCATCAAACAAAGTTCAAGTGTGAGTCTATAATTTGGCCACTTTGATTTCCTTCAAACCTCCAGAACAAGCAAGGTAAACTGCAAGTTGGCCATGGGACTCAAAGCTCACTCTAACTC